>BQNB010157533.1:3091-13491 GCA_026074375.1 Tanacetum coccineum | reverse complement strand
TAAAAGAATTAACTACCCAATTAATTACTAATAAGACTAAGATCCAACTTGACTCCCACTTATTACCGAAAGTCTGACCATCGTATAAAAAAGTAGGGCAAGAGGTAAGCGACAAGCGTTAATTGCATTGTTAATGCAACTCTTAGATTTATGAGGCACATGACTTTAGTAAATCATATAGTAATGTCATGTACATGTTTTGTCTCATCTTATGCCTCGGGTCCGAGGTCTGACCAAGTAACTCGATTTAAGTCTACCAAAACAGAACGTGCAAAAATGGACATAGATCTAAGCTATGAAAAAATTCGCCACGGGTTGGTAAGGCCCTGAGGTCTGACTAGAAAGGTCAAGCCAATTGCACGTGTTCTAGTTTTGGCTGGCATAGACTTAAAATTTCAGATAAGGGTATACACATAAATGTGACAAAACTGTGTACAAGAAGCATGCAACACAGCTTGTAGCACAATGTAAAGAAAACTTTTTGTTAACCCGCCTTAAACTTCTCTTATAGTTTGTCCAACAATGGGTGAGCTGTACATCCAATTGACTAATAAAGCTATTGTATGTTAAAAAACCCCTTTGTTAACATTAGTTTTATTGTTGCCAATATGGTGGGATTACAAATTTGATCAAACCCTATATTGTACTCCTACTTGGTCCGAAGACACAAGTAATTCTAATAAATCCCTCATATGCCGAAGCATGTAGTGGGGCGGGATAAGATTAGAGATCAATTCAACCCCATATTGCGCACATAAAAACTAAAGCTTCACAAGAAATCAAATTTCATAGTTTTAATATCCGTATTAAATTTGTCCAAAAACCCCAGTTTCACAAATAACACATAAAGTCACAAGGAGTATGCTTAATATTAGACATTTACCCAAATTTTGGTATAAGTATTAGTCCATTTTTAAGAGTTTCATAAAGCCTATTTTTGTAAATATTGACTAGACACAAGGCATATCACATATAAGAAATTGAAACAGATAGAAAATTGGTGTAATAATCGAAGACAAACTCTTATTAATGAAAGCAGTAAATCACATAATGCCTCGAGTTCTCAAAAAGACTTCCCCAATTGGAGAACCATAAGACTCTCACTATGTTTTCTGCTAAATTGCCTAGATCGCCACATCCATCATGTAACATGATTGCGTGAGTCTTATAGGCGAGATAAAACAAGAATATAATAACATGGCAGCTTAATTAAAATTTAATTTTAATCTATTCTTATTTTTATCAATATAACATATGTGTTGATTCTAGGTTGTTTATTCATTATTTATAGAAAGTATTGCATATAGTTTCCATAATTTTCTAATAAAATAATAAATAAAACAACATATCAAGATTTCATGCAGCCCTATCATGTTTTACTCATATGTAATATATAAATACTAAACGAGTTGACTCGTGATGCGACTGTTGGAATTTAACAATCAAGTTAACCATTAACTCTTACGAGTACGCAACGGATATATATCTAGTTTAGCATAAACAATTAACATACATATAAACACAATCAGGAATATAGAATACTAACCCTTGAAGTCAACAACAAATGATTATGAAACAAAGTGACTAAGTTGTCACCTCTACGAGTGCTCACACAAACACGTCCAACGAATGCGCCCAGATGCTAGTCCAAACCCACTTGTACCCAATACAACCTTTGTATATCAATCACCCCTAAATAAAAGCCCAGATACCTCTCTTGTATCAAGCACCAAAAATCAGAAAAGGGATCTAGGGTTTTTACCGAAAATGGTCCATCGAATTTGACCATATTCACCAAAAATGGATTATACGAAACCCTAGATGTTTCTAACTGTTGTCACTCCTTGAGAACAGGTAAACCAACAACCTAAAACTCCTATGAAAGCCGTGGGATCAGATCACACCTTGAAAGCCCCTTTTGTGACTACCGAAATAGACCAGAAAAGGTGTAGGAGTACCGAAAATGGAAGAAGCCCTAAAAAGGGTTTTGTATTCGGCTGTATAGAGATGAGGGAAGTGGAGAACGAATTTTGTGAATTGTTAGGGTTTTTTAGATCTGTACATATGGCCTTGGTAAGGGTGTATATATACCACTCCAACCCTAATTGTGATAAGATCATGAAACCTTAAGTTAAACCTTATCACAACTCTTTTCCCTTATCCTTATCTCTTATAAACGAACCTAGACACTCTCAATGAACCTTATGGCTGGCTACAATGATTAGGACAACCTTAGGATCATGTCCTAGTCGTTTATAGTGCTTTGGTTTACTTTTAGAAATTTACGTGAAGTTTCAACGCATTCTATGTGTTTAACGTGTGTGCCCCCAATAGGCTCGCACACCTCTAGTCGTATGGGTGCTATCCAACTACCATAATCCAACATACAGTACTAGAAATAGAATAATACAAGGATTACATACATAAAATCTACATGCCATGCATGAAAACCCCGTTTAACAATAATTACTTAGATTTTTATCTTAAGGTTGGGCATATTGGTCGGTCGACTGAGTAGGTCGACACAAACCCGACTCGGTCGCCGCCATTGAAACCCTCCCCCGCAACATGGTCGGCAAGTGCTTTTTGGGAGAATTGGGTCGAGGTCGCGACCTATTCAACACACACATTTGTACTCTAACATATTATTTGGGAAAAAATGGCGAGTTGCCTTACTGTGCCATGTAAGTAGCATGAGGAAAAAAAACTGAAGTGACAGGAAATATAATATAAGTCGTCAGGAGTCACTAGTGTATGTACAGCCTAAATTTTTTTAAAAGACATGCATTGATTATGTTCTGTAATATACAGTATTAGTAACACCAATTTAATACTCAACTTTCATCATCATCAGGTTTCATCAATTTCATGAACAATTATAGTTTTGTATCACTAATTTTACGTAAAAAGGTGTTGTCTTATACTATAATCCTTTTTTTAAGCAACAACAGAAAATCGTTAGATAAAATGGTAATGAGCAGGTAAATATGAAAGTGCTCGTGATCAAATACCTAAACAAAAAGACCCACTAAAGAGATGAGCAAAAGGTTTAAATTGGTGGAGAAATCTGAACCCCGTACATCTATAGATGTCGACTAACCCTTTTTCAAGGACGAGGCCTAAACAAACAATGTTCCGTTGTTTTATGTTGTTTATTGTGATTCCGAAGGAGTATCAACAACTCTCCTTTTCTCAGCCTCACAAGAATGTTGTGCCGGTGAGATAGGCACTTGAAATCTTGCATTAAATTAGCCGCCTACGAGATTTGAACTTGAGACCTCTACTAGAAACATAGATTAAATAATTATTTTTATTAGTGACCCGTTATGTTAATTAAGCTTCTTTCTGTATCATATTTTACTCTTATACATTGCTTACCGTTATTATTGTTTCACTAAACATTTTAATTAAAGCTTTTGTATGACACTTCAAACAAAATTCAGCCACTAGAGGCAATCTTGATTTTACCAAAATTTAAAGAGATATAACACTTTATATGTACAAAACTTTTTTCAATATTTTTCGGAGTAATATATTTACGGGATGAAAACTTTTGAACAATTGACATTTTTTTATAAAGCTACCTGTATCGGTAGCCGGTGAGGGTCGTGTGAGACTCTCACTCACCGGTGAGCCCAATACGGGTGTATTTGTCATGCGTGAAACAAGAGAAAAATGCTCACAACGGTGAGACAAATGCTTTTTGGTATCCGTGCAAGTTAATATTATTTATTTGGTTTGTAAGTGTGTGTGGTATTTTGCGTGATATATTTGTATAAAGTGGATACTACCTATGTCTCATATTATTGTCCACTATTTCATTTCGGGTTGTCCCAGGTTAATTGTCCACTTTCAAAAATATATAAAAATATATAGATAATTTTGTTCGTGTTTACTATATTATCAATGTAATAACCCTATGTATGTTATAGATGATGTCATTACTTGGTTTCTTTTATTTTGGGATTATGAATCTAATGACCACCCGACTATAAACAATTTTCTTTTAGGTCACTATTATATAAAAATGAACTTTTAAGCCATCATTTTGTGTGTTTTGCTATTCGTTTATATCAATTTTTGGATAATTATTTTGTCACAATCTTTGAAACACCAAAAATAAGCTAAAATTAACATAATAAAACAACACATTAACACCGTTGAGATGTATAATAATCAAATTTAGTATAGCCGTTATTATAAGTGCAACATTACTTTAATTGAAAGTGAACTATGAAAATTTAGCTAATGTTATTACGTCTCAAAATTAATAATTATTATTATTTTTGATTATGTAAAAGTTAGCTTTAATTCTTTGAAATTGTACAAATTACACCACACACACACCGTCAAAAAATATATGAATGTAATGTATAAAGAACGAAAACAAACACGTATTTGAATCTCCAATAAGATTGTTTAAACAAATGGGTAGCCTAAAAGCTAAATATTTAATAGTTAGACGGCCTCTGAATACATAATTCTTTTTATTCTTCCCTTTCAAGATAGCCTCATTTATACCTATCCAACGATATGGTAGTTTATATACTAAATGCTATTACGTTAGTTTTACAGGTCGCGTTTATGAAAATGTTGATCCACATCTCAGACATAAGGTTTGTAGTTTTACACTTGTTTGTTGAATACAACACCAGTTAATTTTCACCATTCAATGTCCAAGCCAATCATGGGATGAATAATATATTTTCAGAAAGGGTTGTCGGAAATGTTTTAGGGTCACACCGTGTAAATGTTGCTCTAAGTATACATATAAGAGCCGGTTTAACCATTGGTAAGTAGACGCGTGAAACCATTAAAACCAGTACAATACCATACGTTGTACGGGTTTTGCGAATGCAATAAATTGCAAACTATATTTAGAAACTTGATTTGAGTGTAGACCATATTCATACATTTTCTTTAGAATATTGGAGCATACACAATGGCAAAGCTTTTTAAAAGTTTATAAATCTTACGTATCATGCAAATTATTTACTTATAAACCATTTTATTTTATAAACATATTTCTACTATGTACAAAACTTTAAAAAATTCATAAATTTTAAATTGATAGTATGAAATATCTAGGCATATAGCAACTCTTGAAATTTTGGGGTGGGTTTTGGCCAACCCAAAGTAAAGGGTGGCTCCGTCCCTGATCATGCTTATCGTATGTTCAAATTGCAGCTTAAGTCCTATACTTTTTTGAACGTGCATAGGTTGTCTTTGTGGGAAATCTTTGCTGTGGATATCGTCCTTGCCCAAAAGTAAAATGACTAAAATGCTCGCAAATGAAATGACAATTTCTCACCAAAGGCAAGGACAATTTAGTCATTTCACTTTTGACAAGGACGACATATGCACGAAGGGTTTCCTACAAGGACGTCGTCTGCCCTTTCAAAAAGGCAAGGATTACACATGCAATTTGAATAAACCACATGGACGGTTTTTTTGCAATTTGCTCAATAAAACATAAGTCCAAAACATATCAAAATACCAAGTAACAATGTTATTCAATTATTTCTACATACATGAAGATTTTAGATATCCAAACCTCCAATCAAATCATGTACAAAATATTTATGTAAATTTTATCATTGTGATGCTAAAAAAAGGCAACTAGAATATATGCAAGGAAAATTTTAGATATCCAAACCTCCAATCAAATCATGTACAGAATGGTGTCCTACGTTTTTGTAAGGATGATATTGGGAGCCCCTCTATAGGATCCGGATGCCCCAAGAACTTTTTACCACAACATCAAAAGTTTCCAAGCCCATCCGGCTATCGAAGATTTTGAATGGTTTAGGACCAAAATTCAATATCCCGACGGAAAGAAGAATTGGGTTATGGTCCGAAATAATTCAATCCAAGCCAACAACATGGGCGTTAGGCCAATAATTAAAAATGTTTGATGAAGCTAAAAATCTACCAAACTTACTCATTTTTGAACCTGCTCTATTAAACCAAGTGTATTTCCGGCCACCCAATTGGAAGTCATGAAGCCGAGACCTAGCAATCAACTCACTGAAACTTGGCGCTTCCTTTTATTTAAAACATGAACCCGCTCTCTCGGATTTATATCGAACAACATTGAAATCGCCCATTAATAACCAAATGACATTATTAGAAGACATAATGGACAAAAAATCGGCTCATAGAGACTCCTTTTGATGAGAAAGCTGAGGGATGTAAATATTGATGAAAAAATAAGAGTATCAAAACCACTCCATTTGCCATAAACACCACTAAAATTATTATCAATAAAAGACCCTGTTTTCGTAAAAAAAGAACGCCTCCCAACCGATAGAGTACCACCAGAAGCACCAATTGAAGGGGCATAAAAACCAGCTGAGGCTACCAAGGGTGTCCTTGAGGAGGTTGTTACCACATGCGAGAGGTCTCAAGTTCGAGTCTCTCCGTGGGAGTTTTCTTTCAAGGTGAGAATCTGTGGGTTCTATGTACTGTGGAATCGAATCACTAATTATTATCCGAGGCTGGCAGGGACTACCTTCTGGGTAAGTACTGTAGAATCGAATAACTAACTTAGTAACCATACTAACTAGCCGTTCCAAGAAAAAATAGAGAAGGGGCATAAAAATAGTCAACATCAATCCCCATATGCTTTTGAGTCTGTGTGACGGTGGGTTCAATCCCTGTGAATTATTCAGCCAAAAGGTCGGAAACAATGGCTACAAAAAAAGAAAAGAAAAAAGAGCTAATATGCTCTTCATTTTTTATTCTTGCGTACCAACCTTATCCAAATTCTCATCTATAAAACCAGTAAAATATTTGTTATTTTGTTAATATAAATCACCTCCTTTTACGGCTCTTCTCAGAGAACTTTATAAAAATGTTTGGACAAGTTTATATAGTGGGCTTACAACACGCTTATATATTTATAAATGTTTATAAGGACTTATTATTTTTGCTTATGATTTTGATGAATTATATGATCCAGTTAAGCTTCTTGCCTTAACCTGATAAGCTAATAGACCCAAAATTTAACTTTTGAACTTTTTAAATAAGTTCATATATAATATAAACTAGTAACATATACACTCCATCCCAATACTATTAAACATTCATTTATTAACTCAATAGATGCATACTTGTTAGAGACTTACAAGCTACATTGAATTTGATCCTCTTCAAACATACCTACCAAGGCACACTAAACATTACTCCTCCCATAAGTTCACAACAACCTTATTATCTAGTCTAGGAGATGATATGCACACCACTATCCTGCATCTGTGCATTGTACTGTGTGCATCACTAGTATAATTTAGTGGTGCGCATATCACCTCCCTACATATCTAAAGGCCATGCACTTCTTCTTCTTCAAAGTTGAAGTGTTTGAATCAGTTATGAATTTTGTCCAAAAAAGATGGGCGTGGCATGTGTTGGAAATTTTTTAGTGAAAAATGTATTTTCACTAAATTTAGACATAAAATCCATTATTAGTAAATATTATTATTAATGTAACTAGCTCCATTGTCTAAATACCATAGACTATTCATATTCGTCTCTTTATATCCTACATTTTCTTCATGTCGCGAGACCTCTTGCTCTTCAACCTCCAATATTGCCATTAATAAGGTCGGTTCCAAGTCTTCTTCAACGAGATTATTATTTGTTTCAAAGGTTTATAACTGTAAATTAATAGGTCATTAATTGACAATTTAATCGGCAGTTATTATTTGACTCAAATGTTTATAACTGTAAATTAATGGGTCATTATTGACAATTTAATTGGCGGTTATTATTTGACTCAAAGGTTTATAACAGAAAATTAATGAATCATTATTAAGGCATTAATTGACATTGATTGCACCATTACACCATATGCATATGAATGTGTATAAATAGATGGCAATCTCAACCATTCCAAGACACAACAAGAAAAACACACAAGAGAGAAAATCTCCATTAACAAGTTTTTCAGCAGTCCTTTCGATCAGAAGCACTCTGTTTTTCGTGATATTTCAGGCAAGTATGTCAGGTCCGGCTGTACAACAGCTTTGAACGTTGTACCCTGAAAACAGACGACGAATCTGTTTTAAGGGAAACATGTCCAACACGTGCCTCGTTCCATGACCTTTTACTGTTTTCTTATTTATCGTTCATAGTGTCTGTCTTCTGCTTCTACCCAATTCTGTCTGTTTTATTTTCTGTTGTTTAATTTTTGTTAATTATTATTAATTGTAATCTGAATTTACTTTAATAAAAGTGTACATGTTTCCCTACAACATGTACCATGACGATTATGTTGTCAGTATTGAAATATGTGTTCTTGGAAATATATATTTACTTTCAGTAAAATCTCATTACTTTGTTGTATAATTTATTGACACATTTGATATAAAATAAAACCCATAATTTTATAAGTAAATGATTTAAATTTCCCAACAACAGTTGATGTGATGAATTATAGGATATGGACACTAATTTTCCCTTGCTTTAACATATCAACATATTATAGATGTGTCATCACCAACCTCTAAACCATCTAGACGAATAAGGAAGAAATGTATTTGTTTTTTAACCTTGTCATTTTTGGCCTTGTTTTCATCACCTGTTTAAGGTTTACTTTTTAATTTAATAATTTGGTATATGAGATTTGAAGGGAAATGAGAAAAACCAAACAAAGGAAACTTATTTGCCTTTCTTGTTTTTTGTTTTTGCTTTGATTTTCATAAACTCGGTAATATAATGTAAGGACTAATCCCAAAATTTACAATAGGTCTATGAAGAAGAAACCAATAAAGGTTTCTGGAGAAAGCTCCTACAAGAGAACGAAAAAAGATGTAGTTTAGTGATAGGGTTACTATTTGAATGTTTTACGAATAAACACTACTTTAGTATTTACTTGGATAACATCTCTATGCATGGATTGAACGACTTATGATTAATGTTTCAAACTTTATTTGCAGGTATTCTTCCCAATCAATTTAAATGAAAACCATTGGATTTTGGGTGAAGTTAACCTTGGAGTGCGTCGTGGAGCTTGATTACATATGATAGTCTCAATAATTCAAAGGCTGTTTTGAAGAAAACAGTTGAGAAACTCCAAGAGAAACTCATATCGTTCTTAAAAAATATAAAATACTTTGAACATAAGAGGAAGCACATCAAAGAAAAGTTTAATCATCATCGTGAAAAGGTTTATAAACAAATTAATGACTTTGATTGTGGGGTGCATGTTTGTATGTTCGTGGAGAGGCTGCCCAGTAATAAGTCAGTAAAATCATGTAGAACAGGTAGAGATTCTAATGACTCATTAGTGGAAAGCCTTATACTTGCAGAACCGATTGATTATTTTTTTGGGTACTCCCAAGCGGTCACCCTCTCTAGGAACATACAAACATGCACCCCACAATCAACGTCATTAATCTGTTTAGACACCTTTTTACGACGATGATTCAACTTGTCTTAGATGTGCTTCCTCTTGTGTTCAAAGTACTTTATCTTTTTTAAGAACGATATGAGTTTTTCTTGGAGTTTTTCAACTGTTTTCTTCAAAACAACCTTTGAATTATTGAGACTATAATACGTAATCAAGCTCCGCGACGTACTCCAAGTTAACTTCACCCAAAATGCAATGGTTTTCATTAAAATTGACCGGGAAGAAGACCTGCAAATCAAGTTTGAAACATTATCATAAGCCGTTCAATCCATGCATAGAGATGCCGTCCAGGTAAATACTACAATAGTTTTTATTCGTAAGACATTTAACTAGTAACCCTATCACTAAGCCAACCACGTCTTTTTTCGTTCTCTTGTAGGAGCCTTCTCCAGAAACCTTTATTGGTTTTTTCTCCATAGACCTATTGTAGATTTTGGGATTAGCCCTTACATTATATTATCGAGTTAGTAAAAATGAAGCAAAAAAAAAAGACAAATAAGTTTCCTCTGTTTGGGTTTTCTCATTTCCCTTCAAATCTCATTTAGAGAACAAGGTAAAAAATGACAAGGTTAGAAAAACAAATACCTTTCTTCCTTATTCACCTGGATGGTTTGGAGGTTGGTGATGACACATCTATAATATGTTGATATGTCAAAACAAGTAAAAATTAGTGTCAATATCCTATAATTCATCACGACTGTTGGTGGGAAATTTGGATTATTTACTTCTGAAATTGTGGATTTTTAAGATCGATATGAGTTTTGCGAGTTTCTCGAGATTCTCAACTGTTTTCTTCAAAACAACCTTTGAATTATTGAGACTATCATACGTAATCAAGCTACATGACTCCAAGTTGACTTCACCCAAAATCCAATAGTTTTCATTTAAATTGATCAGGAAGAACTGCAAAATGTATCCAACTATCTCCAAATTCCATGTCTCCAATGATAAAAACACATGTTCCATATACATTTGTAACACTGTGTATATC
>BQNB010157531.1:0-15140 GCA_026074375.1 Tanacetum coccineum | reverse complement strand
ACTCGGCTCGTGCCTTTTGCACCCTTGCAACGATCTCGCTAAGATAAGCCTACATCCAATATTGTACTCGCAAAACAGATCATAGATACATGAGCCATACAAAACTAAAGTAAAAAAAAGAGATAAAAGATGTAGCTTGTATAATACTCAGATGTCAAGAGTTGTTACCATTAGGAGCTCGAGTTTAGGCGCATGATGAGATATGGAGAAAACATCATTGGCATGAAGCATGATCCTCATTCCTCCCTTGTTTTAAAATATGAGTCTTTAATACCATTTAATCTTAGTTTCGTAGCCATCGTAACATTTAGACACAACAATTCTGCAATATCCTGCCAAATTTACATAGAAATGAGATACTAAATGGTGAATGGGGTGTCAATCGGGCTATGGGGCTTATCGGGTCGGGTCAATCAGATTTTGGAAAAATAAAAATTAACTTGCAATCCGACCCTATAAGGAATCGGGTCTATCGGGCTCGGGTTAGCGGATTGGGTTCATCGGGTTATCAGGTTGCTTGTTAAGGAAAATAAAATAAAACCGATAAACAAAAATTTCTACTACTGTTAATGACAACCTCATAAACTTATAACAAAAGCACGTGAAAAAACAATCTCAGCCGCAATAACAACCTTATAAACCCATAACATAAAGTGATAAACATGCTAAAAAGCATCTTAGTCACACTTCATAAATACGATTATAAACACATCAGTTGACACTTTTGTCACGATTAGTACCCATTGATGTTAAAAAAAATATTTACCACAAAAGTTTTCATATATAAGCAATGCTTTGCAAATGTAAATATATACTAATAAGTGACAAAGTGAAAGACGAAGAAGTCTTGTATGCTAAACAAAAGAATTCTAAACAAAAGAAGTGTCGTATGTACGTTAATAAACAAATAACTTGTGAACCCTAATTTCAATAACCTAGAAAATTAAACACAAACCCACCAAAACCCCTTAATTAACCCACGGGTTCAACAATCTAAATTTTTTTAAAGAAAATACCTCAACAAAACTAAAACCCTAACTGTTGTAGTTGTATAACTGGACATGAATCCACCATAAGCATGAGTAATCTTCCAGCACCATAAACCCCCAAACTCGAAACCCTCACCAGTCACCTTCCTCCGGCGACCTCCTCGACCAGTCACCTTCCTCCATCGACATCCACGGCTAGGGCTTGTACTTGTAATATAAAATGAAGCATAATTTGTTTGTTGTTCGGTTGTGGAGAAGAAAAATTTCTGTATAGAGGCTGAAATAGAAGAACTTGATGATGTTACTATGAATGAAGATGTAGAAGCCAATGTCATTCTAGAACCAGGTAAACTGATATGTTTTCTGTGTAAAAAAAAAATGTTTTTTTGAATGAATGTGATGTGATGTGTTTGTTATATGAGCATTGGTGTTTGTTAAATGATGTTCTGAGTATTCGAATATTTCAAGGAAATCATATATGAGTCATGTGAATCATACATGATTCATGTTGAATCATATATGATTCATACTGAATCATATATGATTCATGCATAGATTTGAATCATATATCATTAATAGTAAATGTACCTAACACAAAATCATATATGATTCCGTAACAGTTAAAATCAATACACCAAGACCAAGTTTATACCTTCACAATGAGACACCCGGAGGAACGACATATTGGGAACCAAATGTTGATGAGCCGTACTTACCTCTTGAGGGGAAACGTTTTGATACGATAGAGGAATGTGTTGAGTTTTATAGTGTTTATGCTGAAAAAGGAGGTTTTGAAGTTAAAAAATCGGCACAAAAGAAAACTAAAAGTGGTATGGTTAGATCAAAGTATGTCATGTGTAACAGGGAAGGGGTTCCAAAGGAGATAAACATTAACACATTGGATCCTCAAAACAATGATAAACAAGTTAGGAATACGAGATATCGTATAACAGGTTGTATGGCACGAATAAAGGTTGATTTGGATCATGTTTCTCGGGAGAAAGTATGTAAATAACTAAGTTTGTTTGCTAAGCACAACCACCAATTGCTTCAAAAGAGTATAAGCATTAATCAAAGAAACAAAGAGAAAAGATGCCTAAGCCGGAAAAAAAATTTTGTTTGTCTGTGATGAGCTTAACAATGGACTTGGCGCAACAAAGGCACACAAACTTGTATTGCAATTGAAGGTGGAACTCAGTATGTTCATGGAACTAGTGACGACTTTAAGAATCATATAAGGGATGTTAATGCATTTATAGGAGAAAGTGACGCGTAAATGCTAATCAACAAGATGGAAAACAGGAAGAAGTTTGTGCCAAACTTCACGTTTCACTATTTGGTTGAAAACAATGAATTATTGCAATGTTTTGGGCCGACGAAGTTGCTAAATGCAACTACAAGGAGTTTGGAGATATTATATCATTTGATGCAACTTCCGAACTAACAAGTAAGATGTTATCATTCTGTTTATATGAACTGTTATGTTATGTTCAATCATATATGATTCATGAAGGATCATATATGATTCATGGAGGATCATATATGATTCATGGTGAATCATATATGATTCATGGTGAATCATATATGATTCATATGTCATTTTAATTGAAGTATTATGATTTTCTAAACAAAATCACATGAATTATTTGTAGGTATGACATGGTTTTTGTTCCATTCACCGGGATAGATAATCACTTAAAGTGCGTGAACTTTGGCTCGGGAATGCTTTTAAGAGAAGACACAGAAGCTTACACATGGCTACTAACATCATTCATGACTGCTCACGAAAACAAACGACAATGGTTGTAACGGTATCAAGAGTAAAGCAATGAAAAGGGCATTTGAAGCAGTTCTTATAGAATCTACACCACAGTTATGCAGTGGCATATCATGCAAAAAGTTCCAGCAAAGGTATTTGAAAATTCATCCTTTAATATCATATATGTGTTGAATCATATATGATTCACCATGAACCATATGTGATTCTATTAGAATCATATATGATTCACTTACATTTGCTTGCAATATCTCTTAAATCAGATCTGTCCAAAAATATATGATGAAACTGATTTCAAAGAGCGCTTCGGCAAACTTGTGTTGATATATGTTCTTGAAGCGTTAAAATTTGAAGGAGGAAAAGGGAATATGGCAAAACTAGTTGAGACTTTGGATTGCAAAACCACAAATGGATGAAAAGATGATTGACCTTCGACATTGTGTTTTCCGGCTTATTTATTCACTTCTCCATTGTTTGGATTGATGAGTACTACATCAAGATCTGAGGAGTGAAAATGCATTCTTCAAAATTTCACAAAATCACGAGTCACGTGTGGTGACATTTCATGATGTGCTTCGATCCGCAATGGAAAAGGCAATGCTAGAGGGTAGAAGTGTTGGACTTGATAAGAACGTTTGAACTCGGCACCATAACTTCATACAAAGTTTAACATTGAATTCTATGCGGGGTGTAAAGTATTCATAGGACTATATCGTTACTTGTTCAAAAGGAAATATATGAAGGGGTTTGGGCATGCCAAATACAAGAATTTTAAAAATAAGAAGGTTTTGTGAGATCGTAAGGTTGTGACATAAGATCAGGTGCTTATAGACACTTTAGACAGGAGGAAGAAAGAGACGGTTGTTCAAGAAAAAGACAAAGTTAGTAGATTACAAGGTAATTTTAAAAAAAAAACTTGCCTACTGTTATATTCTAATGTAAGAATCATATATGATTCATTGTGAATCATATATGATTCATGGTGAATCATATATGATTCTTATGTGAATCAAATATGATTTCATGGTTGATCATATATGATTCATGGAGATTCATATCAAGATTCATGGTGAATCATATTTTCTACTATCTTTTCTTTTTCTTAGGTTGAATAATTGTTGTGGTAAGCACTGAAGACGGTTTGTTGAATGTACTTGTAGTATTTTCTTCGTTATGGGTTCTATGCCGACATGATTTTGTAGTTTTAAAAGAATGTGTATTATTGAGGTGACTTCCAGGAAAGATACTTTTTGAGGCGTTGGAGAAGGGATATTAATACTACCTGCATTGAGAAGGAAACACAAATAGATATGGAGGAGAAAGATGAAGCATTGAAAAATTAACAAATGAGGCAAATTATGTGGTAGGAGATGCTTGTTTTTGTTAGAAAAGATGAAGAACAATTGACAGCAGTTTTGTGGAAAAGTTGGAGAATATTAAAGAAAGAAATAAGGTTAAATGCCTAACCCTTCTTCTCAGAAAACGCGTGATGTGATTGAAGATATCTATGGCTATTAAGAAGCCGAATCAAAAATTGGTTAATAATCCACAATGGTAGCAACAAAGGGGTCGAAGAGGAGACACGAAGAAAAAAGTGGAAGGGATAATAGCAAGGAAAGCTAAGGTGCGTAAAAGGGCTCGGAAATTGGGATACATGTGCAGAGGATAACAAACAAGCACACAAAAACTACTTGCCCGTTAAATCCAAAATATATAGCAAAACTAGCGAGAACTAAAGCTGCTGCCGAACAAGAAAGGAGAATTGCTGCTAGTGCTACTGAACAAGAGGACAGAAACAGTGATACTGCACACATTGTTGATAAGGAACAATCAAATACAGCTTCTTGAATGGTTTTGCATTTTCAAAAAAAAAACTTAGCTTATATTTTTTTCCTTTATTTTATTTCTAATATTGTCGAAAAAGTGTTTGAGATTTTAATTGAATTACTTTATGTTTAATGTTCTAGCAGATTTGATAGTTTAAACTGTTTGTACGTATGATTAAAGTTGTCTTGTATGAATCATATATGATTCATGTATGAATCATATATGATTCATGTATGAATCATACATGATTCATTCATGGATCATATATGATTATCTATGAATCATATATCATGTATGTGGTGTGTCAGGCCTAGTGCCCAAGAATTTGATTGATTCACCATGAATCATATATGAATCATTCATGGATCATATATGATTTTCTATGAATCATATATCATGTAAGTGGTGTGTTAGGCCAAGTGCCCAAGAATTTGATTGATTCTCATGAATCATATATGATCCATGAATGAATCATATATGATTCATGGTGAATCATATACGATTCATGGTGAATCATATATGATTCATGGTGAATCATATATGATTTGCTTAATCAAAGATTAATCAAAGAAGCAAAGCAATATTTAAATTTCATAGCATCAGATTTTGAAATGCAACTACTACCATCAGAAAAGTTACCAGAATCAGTTAAAAACAACTACCATCAACAACTACCATCACTTCTACCATCAACTACCATCAACAACTACCATTAGTTTTACAAAAATTTCTACCATTCAGAATCAGTTAAAAACAAGAAATCACTTCTTCCGACGCCCCTTTTCCTTCACTTGATCAACCGCTTCTCTTTAACACCTCACAATACATTGGGCCGTATCAGTCTCTTTCACTAGCTTGGGTGGATCACGATTATTCCGGTTCTTAATTGCCATCAACAATCATTGAGACCCTTCGTTTTGCTCAGTTTATTTGTCTCAAACTTGAAAGGCGCGAAATCAAACATTTTATTTGAAAAACAACATTAATACATGATTGCAACATAATCTTGGTAGCAATCTTATACCTCAAGCGCTGTAACATCGAAAGTTGTTCATCAGATTCTTCACATAATCGAACTGCAATTCTTAGGAGCAATCACCACGAATTCTCCATATGATATCATTGGCAAATACCCCACAGTTCTACTGATCCGTGACTGATGCGGAAGTTCGCCAGTTCAACTTTGGGTAGGATATGATCTTTTTTAGCAACAACTTCGTGGACTTGAATGGTTCTGCTCTTTTAGTATACCTAGAAAACAACTTCTTCTACAATACAAAACAGAGAAAAAGCACATACTAATAAAAAAACTGTACCTATTTCTTAAAATTTAATTGCTCAATACAGGAATATATATGTTTCATGGTGAATCATTATATGATTTCATGTGGTGAATCATATATGATTCATAGAAAATCATATACATATATATAAAAATAAAAACAAGTATCTGGAATCATATGAATTTTTCAAAAAACTTACAAGAGGATCACAAGCTTCCTTGTACTTTGAAGCATACGTATATCCAGAATCACTATTATTTGTGTTTTACATGTATAAGGCCATTTGTCATGGAGAATCATATATGATTCTCTCAATGAATCATATATGATTCACCATGAAGAGGGCCTTACCCCACCTACATGTAAACAAATACACAACTGGAATGTGAACAATTGTTGGAATATTGGTGTTTAGCGTCTAAGGCTATCTGTATAGGTGAATCATCTCATATGATTCATGGTGAATCATATATGATTCACCATGACAGATAGCCTTATACGCGTAAACACAAATACACACAAACATGTTAACCAGTTGCTGCCTACCACGTAATCACCCATCTATCCCTCCACTCCGCTAATCCCAATCTCCCCACATCAGTCCACTTACTAGCACCACATTATCAACAAGCAATACCCCAATCAAACTGTCCCTAATTTCATTATCAAATTAGCCCTAAAGTTAGAAAACACTTAAATCTCTTATCTAAACACATCTACAAGTCCTTAAAAGCACAATACCAATTATAGGAGTCTCAATTAACAAACTTAACACGAAATCATATATGATTGTCTAAAAAATCATTCAAAAACACTACTCATTTCAACACAAAACAATACTCATTCTTTAAAAACTGATCAAAACTGTCAATAAGCATATTTAGCATAAAAACTAAGCCTAATAAGCAAAATAATCGGCAAATCAGAATAAGCATAAAAACCAAAAATACAAAACGGAAAGAAAATTCAAAACAAGCCTAAAAAAATCAGAATAAAGCATCACACCTTTAATAGGAGTGGAATAGATCTTGTATTATGCTTCCTCGCTGTAAATCATCAATTATAAAATTTGGGAGGATAAAATTTAGGTTTGAGATAGAGAATAAGGGTTTGTGTTTGTGAATTAGGATCGGTGGTTGAGTGTGTGTGTGCTGTGTGTGTGTTTTATCTCATTTGTGTGAGATATGAAATGAAGAAGATGGGGGAAGAGAGAATATGACGAAAATGTTACTTGTTGTAAAATGAGAAGGGGTGTTTTTTTTACTGGTGTATTTATCTTAAACCGTTGTTTGGAACTAAATGAAGGTAAAATGGGTTCATTGGATCTATGCTCAATTTTAGGGGCTTCTATAATGAAACTTTTTGGCTTAGTACCATTGATGTCAAAAAAAAATTTTACCACAAAAGTTTTCATATATAAACAATGCTTTGCAAATGTAAATATATACTAATAAGTGACAAAGTGAAAGACGAAGAAGTCTTGTATGCTAAACAAAAGAATTCTAAACAAAAGAAGTGTCGTATGTACGTTAATAAACAAATAACCGTGGGAACACCTAATTTCAATACCTAGAAAATTAAACATAAACCCACCAAAAAACCCCTTTAAATTAACCCACGGGTTCAAACAAATCTAAAAAAAAAGTAAAGAAAAAAATACCTCACAAACTGAAACCTAACTGTTGTAGTGTATAACTGGAACATATGAATCCACCATAAGCTCATTGTAACAGCCCCAAAAAGCAGACAAGTAGGGTGATTACCACTGGGGTGCTACTTCATAGTCCATAGCAAAGTTACAGGAAAACGGACCTCTAAAATGGTCGTTTCAATAAAATGTCACATTCAATTTAATTAAAAATGTCAGAGTTAAATAGGTCCCACTTGTAAGGTATTAGAAAACATTGTCAAAATGTTTATTTAATGGTACTCAAGTTATTAAGCCTTCAAAAATATATCCGCGCTACACGAATGCTCTCAATGCCCCACTAGCAAAATAGTAACCTGAAAATACATGCTAAAACGTCAATAATAATGTTGATGAATTCATAGGTTTAAGTAAAAGTAGTGCTGAAATAATTTAAGTAAATTTTCAGAAGAAGAGTAGCGTTACGGCATTTCAAAGTGTTATTTCCGAAATCCAAGTAGTGATTCAGTAAATCAAGAAGTGTTTAAAAGTGGACCACAAGACTTAATTAATGGTGGGCTAAGTACGTATTCCGAAGTCCAAAACAAGTAAGGTAGACAAGAGAAACAAATTCACCAAGTCTAATTATATATTATTGCACTAAGCTCATGACCCCGAAGCCTTAACTGTCTGTCTGCCCAAAATAAGGTAGGGTGTGTGCCAAAACAGCCTACAGTTCTTTAAATGTTAAATGCACCATGATCAACTTGTGACCATAAATTCCGGTGGGGATTGTTAGTCCCGATAGATCTATCCACAACACTAGCGCTCACTATAATAGCAATTGACGGTTCATGATATTAGGGACTTAGATGGCACTGTGGTAACTTAGGCATTAATTATCAGGCAATAAATCTGGATAACATACACTTTGTAAACACTTTGAAAACACTTAGAAAACACTTAGAAAACACTTGTGTCCAATAGTAAAACAAATAATGTGTTCAAAAATTCACGGCTTCAAATATAGGTATTCAACGATCTCAAATCATCGATTGAATTTCCAAATAAACCACAAACTGATTAGCATAACGATCTTGATCCCGACTATAATTACGTCGCTCGAATCAATACGCTACAAAATTCCGAGCAACGATGCGTACATCGTTACGACGAAAACATATATATTTATATATGCATACATACTTATATGTGATGAGAAATCCACTTGCGCGTTCTAAACTTTAACACTTAATATATTTTATATATATAATATTTTCCATCCAAACATATACTATTTCATTTTTAGAATCGACCAAAGGCCTCAAAAGTAATTACTTACGATAATATATTATTCGATATTATTTTATAAATCGAAATCACCTTCATAGTTCTTTAACGTTTACTAATGTCCTTGTTGACTTTTACGTTTGAACTTTCTATAGAAATACATTTGTTTTCAAGTGCTGACCCGACCAAAACGACCCACTAAATCACCTTTTCACGACTCGGGTTCTAAAACAAATTTATGCGAAACGATATTCCGGACAACTTTTTAGTTTTAGCCGAGACCTGAAACTCGACAGAAAATGACCAAAATGACCCGTTATATTACATTTTTACGACTTTGACCAAAAAGAGATTTTATGCAAAACGTCATTCCGACAACTATCGTATCGCCGGAAGGGTCCCGAACGTACTCGAAGTGTCTCAAAAACGTCAAATTACGAAACCTGTCAGATTTAATATATATACTAAAAATGACCCATTTTCTACTAAAGTGTATATATCGATCTAGCTCCAATTTCTTCGTTATTGGGAGTTAGAAGTCCCATTTTATATCAAAACGTCCGTAACAATATAATTTGATGTAATTTACAAACCAAAATCTGATTTTCCAAAATCTCAGAACCCCGAAACAAAAAAAAAAAAAAAAAAAAAAAAAACAAATAAAAATAAATAAAAAATTAAAAAAATAAAAAAAAATAACCTGTTCCGTTTTTTGGTCTAATATAACCCTTTCAAAATGCGTTAAAGACTAGTTTCGACCCAAAAAATCATCAAAAATACATCATTATACCTGATAAATTTTCGTTAAACCAACCTTAACATCAATATCATATTATTTCCCTACGCCGCAACTTTCAATCGATTTCACCACACATATACATATTTACGTAAATCAAATCAAATGAATGAAATAATCGAAATAGTAAAAAAAAGGCTCACAAAGCTATACGGAGCAAAGTCGGAAAATAAAAGAGTTTGTCTCGTCCCTCTCGAGTCTTAGCCGCGGCTCACATCCAATATGAACCAAACAAACTTCTGGAAACCTTGACAGTAATCACTTGCAACGAGTTGTATACGCTCTTCTTTATATAACCCTTCAAACTTTTAAGTCTAAACCTCCAAGACACCTTAGAATGCCTTGAATTATGATATGTGATTACTTGAAAAATGTTAATGAAAATTTTATGGATGGTTTTATATTAAATGTTTTGGACGTGGGCAGATATGAAAGTCAAAAAGAGAAAATTGATTTGCTAGAGAAAAGTAAGGAAGTAAAACTAGTTATCACACCTTATTTATACAATTAGTGTTCAAATTACTATTAAAAGTCTTTGGCTTAGCATGAAAGGGGAAGGGACTGGCATGGCAAAGAGCAAAATCAAGGAATTTTGTTGGCAAAATCTAGATAACATGTACTAGTAGCTAGGAAGTCTATGAAAAGTTTGTGTCTCCATAAGAACATTGAGCACAATTCACGGGAGAAAAAAAAAGAATTTAAATTTGCTTAGCTAGTTTTAGAGTAAGTACACTAGGAAGTACTTGTAGTTTAGGATAGGTTAGTGGTGCTGCCCGGGTAGCCTAAATGGTATTTATATTGTACAGTCGAAAACGTTCACGCTTTATGTACCGCCATAAAAAATAAAATAAAAAAGTTAAATATTGTTTTCGTAAAATAATATAAGTGCTTCTATCGTTTGTAAAATGTATCGTATAAATAGGATCAAAGTCGTCATGTAAAACGATATTCCGAACAACTTTTTAGTTTTAGCCGAGACCTGAAACTCGACAGAAAATGACCAAAATTTTTATAAAAAAAACGAACCAACACTATTCATGTCAGGAAATAGTGTATAAAAATCATATTTCTCTTGTTTTATTCGTTAAATGAAAATTTTTAGCTTACGCGATTTAATTATATAATAAGAATTAAAAGTAAACGCGTACGAAACTAAAATAAAATAAATGGTGAAATAATGACGAAATAAATGGCGTCATAAAATGACCTGAAAATACGGAATGTTACAGTCTCCTCCGGTTAGAAGAGCCTTGTCCTCAAGGCTCAGGTTGCAACACCTGAAGAAGGTACGGGTTCAGAGAAGAGATGCGGATATTTCTTCCGGAATTGTATTGATGAAGAGGTGTAGGTTTTAAGGTGACTACTCTCAGCATGACATGGTTCTTCCTGAATGCATAGGTAATCAGTCTATGCACCAAATATACATAGGTGATTAGGCTATGTATATTTGAGGGCCAACGATGCAATGCTCATTTTCGTCATAATTGTGTGATGTGTGAAATATATCAAATAGTTTTATAACGAAATGAAATAGTCAATAAAGTAAACGTGAAGTAGCTCATAGGGTGACAACAAAATGGTTTATAGGTTGACATCGAGATTGTTTCTAAAGGGATAGGTCATCACAAGTATAA
Organism: Tanacetum coccineum; assembly: GCA_026074375.1. Taxonomy (NCBI): domain Eukaryota; kingdom Viridiplantae; phylum Streptophyta; class Magnoliopsida; order Asterales; family Asteraceae; genus Tanacetum; species Tanacetum coccineum. The sequence goes on along the minus strand of BQNB010157531.1, from coordinate 3,917 downwards.
AGAATATCTGAACAAACGCAGAATTAGTCAAAGAAAATAAACGTAAAGAATTATTCAATCAACAAAATGAACGTAAAGAGTCGTGTTCTAAAGGTAGGTTCTCCAAGTTAATTACCAGAGGTCGAGGGATAGATTATGGATTTGTCAGCACGGTAGATGCTGAAGAGAGGCGACAGGGGATTAGAGATGTTGGGTACGGGATTAGGGATACTTGGGTAGATCCGGCAGAGGCAGTTCCAGAGATAGCACCTATGACCGTGGGAGAGGTCAATACTAGGGTCACAGAGCTTGCTGAGCTCCATGGGCATGATACACAGGAATTGTATGCTTTACTAGAAGATGCTCAGGATAGTAGGTCTCGTATATCACAGCGGGTCGATATAGACTAGCAGCGGGTCGATCTACTTATGGGGGATAGGATGATTCTCCAGGAGACAGTATGGATGGTGGAGGAGGAGGCCTATGCTTCCCGAGAGGCTTGGGCTCACTCGATAGGATTGAGTCAGGCGACTCATCAGGAGCTTTAGACCCATCGTGATCATGTGTATGCACACGAGTCCCATCTCCAGGCACACCAGACATAGCTACAGCTGCAGGGTACTCTCATTCAGACACATCATCAGGCATGAGACTCGCTTTCAGATGCAGCAGGCTGAGTTAGCAACACTTCGAGAGACTGACCATAGACGTCAGGCACAGATGGTAGAGACTCTCCGAGTCATTCGAGACATGAGGTGATAGATGAGCAACATGCAGGCCGAGTTGTTATCATTGCGAGAGCAGCATAGGAGAGCTAGACAGCCAAGACCAGAGGCTAGGATTCCAGATCACTAGGATGCTTCTTGAGATGCTGACAGTCGCATCTAGTGATTTATGTTATTTTATCTTGCTAGGTCATTGTACATGCATGTTAAGTATTAGGGGTTTTCCCCGCTAACATAGCCTTAGATCTTTTGTATTGTATTATGTGTACTCCGACAACTATTTCATGTAAAATTTTCAAAGTTATGAATGAAATAGATGTGTTATGTTGTACTATATACCTCTCTTGTGTTGATATCTCATCTATACATTATTATATTCTGACATATAACCTCATGTTTTGTCTTTTGTGATCTAGACAAATCATGGCACCTACGACCAGAAGAGGACCAAATACCCCTGTTGACAACACCAACCTAAACAACATGACTCCAGAATCCATCCAAGCAATGATTGACCAGGCTCTTCTGCGAAACTCCACCAATGGAGATGGAAGCCACAGTTCGCACGGGGATAACCGAAGGAACGTGCAAACTGCGCGCCCTTGTTTTTACGCTGACTTCATGAAGTGTCAACCTTTGAACTTCAAGGGGACTGAATGCGTGGTCGGTTTGACTCGGTGGATTGAGAAGATAGAGTCATTTTTCAATATCAGTGGTTGTGCTATTAAGAATCAAGTAAAGTTTGCCACCTGCACTCTGTTAGGTGCTGCTTTGACTTGGTGGAATGGTCAGATAAGAACCTTAGGTCCTGAGGCATATGCAATGACTTGGGAAGTACTCAAGAAAAAGATGACGGACAAGTATTGTCCGCAGGGTGAAATCAAGAAATTAGAAATCGAGTTGTGGAACCTAAAGGTCAAGGGGAACGATGTTCCAGCATACACTGAATGTTTCCAAGAGCTAACCCTGATATGTACCAAGTTTGTTGCCAACGAAACCGAGAAGGTTGACAAGTACATCAGTGGACTTCCTGACAACATTTATGGGAACGTCAAATCTGCCAGACCCAAGACATTGGATGAGACTATTGAGTTGGCCAACGACTTGATGGATCAGAAACTCCGCACCTACGCAGAAAGGCAGTCTGACAACAAAAGGAAGGCTGATGATTCATCCAGAAACAACCATGGTCACCAACAACAACCCTTTAAGAGGCAGAATGTCGTCAAGGTCTACAATATGGGGACAGGCGAAAAGAAGCCGTATGGGGGATCTTTGCCTAAGTGCACCAAGTGCCATTTTCATCACAATGGCCCGTGCACCCAGAAGTGCCACAAGTGCAACAAGGTAGGGCACTTTGCCCGCGATTGCAGGAGTACTGGCAACACAAACATTGCTAATACTCAGAAGGGCAATGGGGCAGCTCCCAAGGGGAATGGTTGTTTTGAGTGTGGAGCACTAGGGCATTTCAAGAGAGATTGCCCTAAGTTGAAGAATAAGGATGGAGGGAATGGGAATGCACAAGGCTGGGTTTATGCAGTTGGGAATGCAGAGAAGAGAGGGAATGCATCAGGAAACCCGGATTCCAATGTTGTTACGGGTACGTTCCTCTTAAACAACCACTATGCATCTATCTTATTCGACACTGGTGCCGATAGAAGTTTTATATCTACTGCATTTAGTTCCCTGATTGACATCGTCCCAACTCCATTAGATAATAGTTATGATGTCGAATTAGCTGATGGGAAAATAGTCGGGATAGACACTATTATACGAGGTTGCACTTTAAATTTCTTAGACCACCCGTTCCACATAGATCTAATGCCCGTAGAACTGGGTAGTTTTGACGTTATTATCGGTATAGACTGGTTAAGAAGATGTCACGCCGTGATCGTATGCGATGAAAAACTTGTTCAAGTTCCCTATGGGAATGAAACTTTGACTTTTTATGGCAACGGAAGTAGCAACGAGATAGAATCTTGGTTGGCAGTTATCTCATATTTAAAAGCTCAAGAGTACATGGCAAAAGGATACCAGGTCTTTTTGGCGTAGATATCCGCCAAGAAAGAGGAGGACAAGTCAAAAGGAAAATAAATTAAGGATGTATCAATCATTCGAGACTTTCCTGAAGTGTTTCCCGAGGACTTGCCAGGTCTTCCTCCAGCTCGACCAGTGAAATTTTAGATCGATCTGATTCCAGGAGTCGCACCCGTAGCTCGAGTACCATATCGATTAGCTCCATCCGAAATGAAGGAATTATCAGAGCAACTACAAGAGCTTTCCGACAAAGGATTCATAAGACCTAGTTCCTCACCTTGGGGAGCCCCGGTTTTGCTTGTCAAAATAAGGATGGGTCATTCAGGATGTGAATCAACTACCGTGAGTTAAATAAACTGATAGTGAAGAATCGTTATCCACTCCTGAGGATCGACGATTTATTTGATCAACTCCAAGGATCCAGTATTTATTCGAAGATAGATCTGAGATCAGGATATCACCAGCTTAGGGTACGAGAACAAGACATTCCAAAGACGGCATTCCGAACTCGGTATGCTCATTACGAGTTCCAGGTTATGCCATTCGGACTGACAAATGCACCTGTGGTATTCATGGACCTCATGAACCGAGTATGCAAGCCTTACTTGGATAAGTTCATAATTGTCTTCATCGATGACATACTTATTTATTCAAAGGACGAGAAAGAGCATGAAGAACATCTCAAGGCCATTTTGGAATTGCTTAAGAAAGAGAAGTTATATGCCAAGTTTTCAAAATGTAAATTTTGGATTCTGAAGGTATAATTTCTCAGACATGTCATTGACAATAGAGGCATACATGTGGATCCAGCCAAGATAGAATCTATCAAAGATTGGGAATCTCCTAAGACACCAACAGAGATCCGCTAATTTCTAAGTCTTGCTGGTTTCTATCGAAGGTTCATCGAAGAATTTTTGAAGATTGCTAAATCAATGATGAAGCTTACTAAAAAAGGAATCAAGTTTGACTGGGGTGAAAAGGAAGATAACGCATTTTAGTTGATAAAGCAAAAGTTGTGCAGTGCACTAATTCTGGCTTTACTTGAAGGAAGCGAAGACTTTGTGGTCTATTATGATGCTTCATACAAGGGCTTAGGTGCTGTGTTGATGCAGAGAGAGAAGGTGATTGCCTATGCTTCTCGACAGTTAAAAGTTCATGAGAAGAACTACACCACTC
>BQNB010157530.1:4318-15140 GCA_026074375.1 Tanacetum coccineum | reverse complement strand
AATTGTAGTCGTATTCATAGTCACACACCACCCATGCGTCCTTTTTATCTCCTCCTCCTGCTTTTCCCTGTTGTACCATACTCAAAACTTTAAAACATATTTGAATAAAGTCGCTACTTTTTCAACACTTTATTTGGTTTACTGTTTCATTTTCAAGTGTGTGTACTATTACTAAAAATGTTGTAAATGTGATACTCTTGTCTTCCTATGGAGTGTTTGTTTAGGCTAATTTTTTAGCTTTACTATTTCAGATCATTTTTAATAAAAAAGTTGATTTGCACACTCAAAATATTTGTTTCAATGACGTAAAAGCATAAATGACATTTTGAAGCTTCGCAACTTATAAAGCTTATTATTATACAATAAACTTATATAAGCCAAGCCGATAAGTTTGAAAACAAGCTAAATAGAACAATAAACAGGAAAAAAATACACATAAGTTCATAAGTCTAAATATAAACAACGCCCTTCTTTGTCTTTTGGGAAGTACAGTTTTACAAAACCTATATTAATTAATTACCAAAATCACTAAAAAAACTTATACCAACTTGACCACATAGTCCAAAAGACAATAACAGTAAAAAAAAATACTGGGGTTTTATATTTTTTTCCAGTTAACATAGTTTATATAGTTTATACTAACTTAACCACATAGTTCAAAACAGTAAAGTTTACAATACGGTAAGAGTAAATAATAACGGGGCTGAAAATTTACCGCGCGACGAGGAACAACAATCATGGCCGGAGTTACGACATTATTATCGTACAAGTCACCAGTTACATACAAATCACGGTCTTCAGAATAACTGTAACGGAGTAGTCCAGCTTGTCTTGCTGTCTCAAAACACTGAGTAAACGGTAAATCATCATTACAGTCCCAGCTTCCAAACGCCGGTACATGGTTTCTTTTGTACTCCTATATATAAAACAACATTAAACTTAACAAACAAATAAAAACAAAATCTAGTAGTAACATGTTTATTTTACTAGTGAATGTTCATTTAATCTAATAAATAAATGAGTTGGTAGAAAAATGAGGGCTTACATATTCCATGGTGGGAAGAAAATTGAAATGGGATCTATGGAGTGAAGATGTTGTATTGAATCTAATGAATCTGAAGAAATGTGGATAGATTGATTAGAGGGGTTCTTGTTACTTTTGTTTTGTGTTGTAGGTGTCTGGTCCAAGAGAAAAAGGGGTCTTTTTAAAGAAGTAGTGTCACCCTTGGTTTTGGGAAAGTGTGGTTTACACCCTTGGGATATTTAATATTTACAATTTGGTCAAGTTTTACAAAGTTTGGGAAAGTGTAGAGTAATTGTATGTTTTACAATTTGCGACTTTGTTTAGTGTTCGAGCAAATTTTAGTAGAGTGCTTAGATTTCGTGAATGTGCTCAGATTTGAAAAATGATTGTTATGCTTAAATCAATGTTTTGAAACCCGGTTCGACCCGGCCGGGTCAACCGGTTGAACCGGTTCCGGTCGAAAAAACGGGTCAAATTAAACCGGGTTTCATATTTTCGAAACCCGGTTTGACCCGCCGGGTTTAAGGTGACCCGGGTCAACCCGGTTCTCGAGACCCGGTTTGACCCGGCCGGGTTTTGGTTTTTTCATGTTTTTTTATAAATAAAGTAAGTTTTTTATATATATTTGTGACGTAATTTTATTTGTTACATGTTATATTTGGTAGTAAATCGTTTTTAGGCTAAATATAAAGTATATTCATAATTTATATATATAATTTTTTGTATTATTGCAAATATTATTATTATTAATTTTTTTTTTGAAAACCGGGTTGACCTGGCGGTCAAACCGGTTGAACCGGTAACCCGGTGACCCGGTGACTCGACCGGGTCGATTAGAGACCCGGTTTTCAAAACATTGGTTGTTCATGAAATAATGATATCTGAGCAGACATGTATAAACTAACAATATAACTATGGACTAAAAGATTACACAGTAAATGCATGTAAAATTCAAGAAAAAAAACTAACAGTCTTGGGATGATAGCATTCTTTAAATTCGTGACATTAGTGTATAAAAATATAGAAAAATTGTACACATGCCTATGTAACTTTAATAGAGATAATAATCAAAGGGTTTGGATAATTAAGATAAATTATAAACTTTAAGGGTGTGTTTGGTAGAGAGAGTTGATAGTGGAGAAATGGAAATTAATTCAATTCTCATGTTTGGTAGAGAGAATTAAAAAAAGTGGAGAAATCAAGAGAAATTGATAGAGAAATGGAGAGATATATGTAGTGTAATTTAACAACATTCATTTCCATCATTTTGATAGAGAAACTAGAGAAATGGATTTTTTTTATAAAAAAATAGTTTTTTTTTTAATTTTTTATTCTTTTTTTTAATTGCTTCCGGTTAAAATTTGATTAAAATATGAATTTTGTTATAAATTTTTTTTAAACAAATTAAGTTCGTGCTTGAAACATTTTGAAAAAAACAATTCTGTTGACATTATCGTATTATATATAATCTCTTTTCAATTAGATGATTTTCAAAGAAAAATAAAGATTTTCATGATTATTTTTTATTTTAATTCTCTGGCGCTACCAAACGGTGGAATTCAATAAATTTCTCACTCAATTCCATTTCTCTGAATTCCTATTCTCTGCTTCATTTCTAATCTCTGAAATTCTCTCTACCAAACGTGCCCTAATATTCTTAAATTAGCTGAAATCGTGATTAACTTTTGGAACTGAGATCTCATTGGGTAGTTTCATTATCAAGATTATCAAGCATCAAGTATTAAGATGTTAAGATATGAGTGTTTAATAATTTAATTTAGTGCAACCAGATGGCCTTTTCCCCAATTTCAGGTATTTGTGGGGTCCATTAATGTTATAGAAGCAAAGTTTAAGGGTTTTATATTTTAGTATATATTTATAAATATATTTATATATATATTTATAATATATATATATATATTATTTTATATTATATATATATTATATGTTTCAGTATCTATAGTTTCGGTATGACCCAAAAGACTGTATTGGGCTGGGTCCTTTAATAACGGTATAAACCGTTTAGTAGGGTTGTAACGTTTGCTTTTCAAGAATCGGTTTCTGTCACCTTATAACTGTCATCAAAGGACACTGTCTAAGTATATATTAGGACGGGTTCATGTAATCAAAATCATTCAATTCATATATGTTAATTAGAAATAATATCTGCGTTTTTATTTCGAATTTTGGTTCAGTTTTCTGCTATTCATTCTATAGTTCAACTTTTGTTAATATACATACTGTGAAGGTCTGATTTACCCTACTGTGGGTTCAGGATGCGATTGAGACCGATTCCGGGAATCAACAACAGAAGAAAGCATGTGACGTGGTTCCTTCTGATTAAGTTTTTCTGGAATTATTTCTTAGTATTTTCATGATTTGGTGCGTTTCTGGTAAACTAGCAGGAGGATTTGCAACAGAAAGCAGCACAAGGAATTATTAATACCAACAGTAAGCAACGATTGAAGAAAAAAAAGATCGTAGGCGACGATCGAATTGAAAGTAAAGAAAAGGGGAACGTTTTTGTAAGGAAAGAACAAAAAAAAGGGAAAAACACTCGGTGTTTCAAGCAAGTAAGAAGTACGAAGGTAAAAAAGCATGCATGAAGCATGGAAGTACCGCAAGATAAAACGTAGTTAAGAAGTAACAAAGCAAGACGAAAGGAGAAGAAACATCTCCACCACTGTGAGCAAAATTTTAGCACTTCAATGTCTGAAAAAAACTGAATGAATCAAAACCCCACATGGGGCAATCTATGATGGAAAAACCATCTTAAAAGCTTATGGATTGTGGAAAACACTTGAAGCTCTAAAGTCACATATGAATAAAAGATGTGAATACAACAAAAGCAATGATCCTCGCAAACATTACCAGAAGATATTCTAATGCAAGTTGCACAATACTCGAAAGTGAAGGAAGTTTGGGAATCAATTAAGGTACGATATATAGGAGAGGACCGAGTCAGAAAAGACGGCTTCAAATTTAAAGGGGTGAATTGACAAGACTTTGGAAAAATGAAAACAACGAAAACTCTGTAGGCGACTTTGCGGCAAAATTAGGAAGCTATAATGACGGCACGTTTTTTAATAAAAGTCTTGGTTCAACTCTTAAAGACAAAACACTCGTCAGAAAGTTAATGAACTCCGTTCCAAAGAAGTTTCTACCGATCGTTGCACTATCGAGCAATATTCGAGATTTGATACCAATGCCATTTGAAGAAGAATGGGAAGAATAATAACTTTTCGAAGAACGCATCAAAAGTCAAGATGAACAGACGAAAATTATCAAAACAAAATCTAATAGGCAAGATAAGTAATCAAAAATCATGATCGTGGTCGAGGAAGAAACTTTAGTAAAGAACGTGGAACAAGTTTTCAACAAGGTACAAGTCGAGAAGAACAAAACAAGAAAGAAATGAGATGCTATGAATGTGGTGACTTAGGTCATTTTGTACACGAATGCACCAAATGGAAGAAAAAAGACAAGGAGGAAAAGGCACATCTCATTTATGAGACTAACGATGAACCCACATTGCTTTGAAGACAAGTGAAAAAGACTCGATAGCCGTCTATAATCATATAGGGGGTGAATGTTGGACAATAATGTTCTAGAAAGCAAAGTTAAGGGTTTCTTATTTTAGTATATTATATACTTTATATATATATAGATATATATATATATATATATATATATATATATGTTATGTATCTGTAGTTTTGGTATGACCCAAAAGACAGTATTGGGTTGGGTCCTTTAATAACGGTATAAACCGTTTTGTAGGGTTGTAATGTTTGCTTTTCAAGAATCGGTATGTCTCCTTGATAACTGTATCAAAGGCACCGATTCATCTAGTATATATAGGACAAATTATGTAATCAAAATTCATTCAATCAATATATGTTCAATTAGTAATAAATCTGCGTTTCATATTCGAATTCTTGTTCAGTTTCTGCTATCATTCTTTGTTCAATTTCTGTTAATACATACCTGTGAAGTCTGATTTACCAACAGTATTTAGATCTAATCTACTTCGTATGTTATATGTCCAAAGTTTCTACTTATGGTAGCTAATACATGATGCCATTTTAAAGTTTACATGTGTAGTCTATAAAAGACTAGAGTCTTGAACATGCATGTTACTTTATCACAGCCTTTCCCGATTCTAAAGACGCAAGTAATCCATGTCTATTTGTTCCATACTTTAAGAGAGAAGAGTTTATTAAGTCGAGAGTCAACCACGCTTTCTATTTAATGCTTACATCATGGTAAATAGTTTATGAAAACTGAAAACTAGATCAGCGTATTATGATGACACAATTTTTTTATGAATACAATATAACACATGAACCATCAATGAAAAAGATGGACATATATTTTTTTGTAGCTCAACCCCATTAATTCCGACACATACGTTGTTAGTACAAAATATGTGATGGGTGTGAGATGGGTTTAGGTTGCTTGTTGGATTGGACCTCCAAGCTACCTACGGGCTAGATCTTGTACTAAACAAAGTAGTTGTGATGATTTCCTGCACAAGTAAAGGTAAACCGTTAGTCTTACCATGGGGGCGGACCTCACGATTAGACTTCGGCATAAGAGTAAGAAAACATGTTGTCAGATGTATGTGTGTATATTGGGAAGAGTGAGAAAATCATACCATTTGGAGTATCTGAGGATTCCTTTTATAGGCGATTCAAGTACTAGGGTTTCCTAGTATTTCACCTACAATCGTAGTGGCCGAAGTAGGACCATTGTCATGCAAAGGTCCGCGTTTATCGTGACTGCGAACGTGGATTACCCTACGCGGATGTCAACTAATCCGTAGGTGGTCTGCGGGAGCGGCCTGTGACCGATCCGCGTCCGTCTTGTTGCGTCCGGGCCGTGACCGGTGTGACCCTAGGCATAGTTCCGGCCCGTTATGCTTGTTACTTGTTTATTTGGGCCAAGGCCCTAATGTAATGGTATGACCCATGCCCAAAAGCCTACTATACCTATTATACATCACCAAGTCCCCCCAGTCTAGTATTTTTACTGCGTGCGACATTTGTGCTGCGTGCGGTAAATATTGCTAGACTTTGGTCCTTTTGTGTCGCACATCTTCCTTCTTCTGTGACTGTTGGCTTCTCCGCGACTTTTCTTTAGCCAGTTAAGTAAGGTTTGTGAGATGTGTCTCCCCCGACCTTTTGTTTTCTGACTGACGTAACGTGTAGTCAGTTATCCTTCTGTCATCACAATTTCATTACTTTTAATCATATCCCTTCGTTTGCTTAGTGCGGTACACGTGTGCACATCTTACCAGGGTTTGAATTAAATACACCAACGGTATAAATACCCCCTTAGTTTTCACTGTTACCTTTTCCTCTCTTTTACTACTTTCGCCATTGTTGTTATTTTCAAGCTTTCCATCTACTTTCATTTCCACGCCATCTATTTCTTCAAGGTTTTTTAGGCTACCAGGTTAGGCTTTAAATCTGTATTTTCTTCTTACAATGAGTTTGATTTTTAACGTTAGATCTACCTTAACCCAAGCGGCCTTAGATGCATTTTGTCAAAAGTATCATATACCAGATACTGTGCATCCTGAATTACCTGCTCCGAATCAAAGTATTCATGATAACCCTGCTGGTAAAATTGGTGTATATACTAGGTTCTTTGAGTTTGCCAACTTTCGTATCCCCCTTTCTCAGTTTCTTGTAGATGTCCTTGGACACTTCCGTATCAATATGTCGTAGCTTTCCGTTATTACTGCCGCTAAGGTCTCTCATTTTGGAATGATAGTTTCTTTTGGGTTGATGCCTCTGTTTTTCCACTTTCCGTTCCGTGGCATACTAAGAAAACGGTGACAAGGGATCCTTCTCCCACCGTGGATGAGTTTAGTGCGGAAGCGCGTGACTTCCTTGCCACTCATCGGGCTTTGTTTCGGAAATTTCCATAATCGTTCTTATGCCTTGTTGGTATAAGTCGTTATTATGATTTGGATGATGATGTTTATCCTACCTTCTTGACTGATGCTGGAGAGGGTGGGTGCCTTTTATTTGCGTAACTTCACTTGCTTTTCTACCATCGCCTCTAATTGTTTTTTATTGTTTGTTTACACAAAGATGGATCTATTTTCTTTTATTCATCATGCGGACCCTACGAAGGTGCGGGCAGGTGAGAAGTAGATTAAGGAGGGACAGGTTCCATTGCTAGAATCCACTAGGGGTCGTGTTATTCCTCTGGTTGGTGGGAATGAGCAGGGAGACCAGCATGATAATGTTAGGGATGTGGAGCCTCATGACCTTAATGAGGTAATTGGTGATGCTGCAGTGGCGGATCAGACCGAAGAGAGTGATAGTCTTGTTCAAGGTGAGGAGGTTAATATTGTTGTTGATGAAAATGTTCAAACTGCTGTTGCTGACAAGCCCAAGGTTCAAAAGAAGAGGAGAAGAGCTGGTGGTGCTAGTGGTTCTGATCATCCTCCGAAGAGGTTAAGGGATGATCACGGTACCTCTGGCAATGTTAGTTCCAGCACTGGTGGAAAGTCCCTTGCTGCGATTCAAGAGTTGTTTGAATGAAGTACCTTGAATGTGGAGGTTGGTGTTTCGGCAGCGGCTACTATGCCATTTGTTACTTCCTTCGTGAACCTTACTCTAGAGCATGAAGGTGGTGATAATACTAATTCTATTTCTAGGCTGAATTTACGGACTCAATGCCCAGATGAGAGGTTTGTAATTTCTTCAGACACTTCCTATTATTCTAGTACAAATGTTGCAGATGTTGAGGTCACTTCTATTGTTAGGTCTCCCCTTCCGCCACCTCGAGTAATGACTGTGGCTGTTACTACTACCGTTGTTGCTGCCACCGCTGTTGTTGGTGTTACTTCTGCTCTGGTCCTTGGGGTGAGGACCGAGCCAGTTCATGCAAGTATTTTTGTGGATTCCGCCTCCATTGGTACGGTAAGGCCATATATTGTAGGGCCTTCTTAACCTGCTAGGACTGAGCTTTCAGCAGATACCTTTCATGTTTCCTACAAGATGGATTCTGAAACTCTTCAGCAGATATTTGTTCCCAAATAGAATGTGATTAATGACTTTGCACTTGATGACCCGGAGGTTTGTCATAACATGGTTGATCAGCTTGCTCCCCTCAGGTTCTTTTCCCAACTCTAAGGCATGGATTATGAAAAGTTGTTTGAGGAGTTCAATGTTGGGGTAGCACGCTAGGCGTGTTTTAGTGCTGAAGTTAGGTTGAGGTCTGAGCATAATTATAGGGAAAGGAAGAAATTTGAGAAGAAGTGTAATAGGCAGGCTGACTTGTTGAAGGAGAAGGATGCTAAGATTGTGAGTTTGAAGGCCCAGTTGTCTCTGAAGGAAGTTAGGGCAACGGAAGCAATTCGTCTCCATAGCCAGGTTTCCGTTGCTGAGGCTGCGAAAGCTACTCGGGTTGGTGAGCTAAATAATTTGAAAGAGAGAAACTCGGTTCTTGAGGAGGAGAAAGGTTTTATTGATGAGAAGATCACGACACTTGAGTCCGTGACCATTGCTAGAGAAACTGAGCTTACGTCCGTGATCACCCAAACTGCCAAGCTTACCTAAGACTTATCCAGCTTGTAGTTATCTTTTAATAAATTAAGTATTAAGGCTTCTTCTTTTTAATCTCAAAGGGATGATTTGATTGACCAAGTGTCTTTACTAGAGACTACCTGCTCTGGACTTCGTGACCAAGTGTCCGACTACGAACTATTTAAGGAACAGATTGAGATGGTTCAGGATAAACAAGTCAAAGTGCTCAGCGATGTGTAGCAGAGTTGGACTACGATTATGGTTGTTCATCTAGACGAGGAGTTTTATCCTCGCTTCCTGACCACCATAGCTAGCCGGAGGTAAATCATTAGTCATGGCTTCAGACTTGCTGTTATGAAATGTCTTTAATCTTCAGAGTATGTTGCTGCTTTGGGGGCGGCTATTGGTCTTGCTATTGATAAAGGCATGCAGACCGGGCTGGTAGCGAGCATTGATCATGAAAAGGCCGGAAGGGGCCTTACTGAAGTCGTTGCCTATGACATTTCTGTGGAAGGGAAGTATGTCTATGCGGTCCTTGCCCTCCGTGACTTGGAGTTTAATCGTCTTCCTCAATTGGAATTACAAAAGGACGCTAGCATTGCTGACATCATGATCCTTCTTCACCTAGAAGGTCCTTCTGCTGAAGCTCCAGAGGGTATCCGACTGCAGCCTTCTTATGAGCAACTCCTTCTTCCCATCTATCGGACGGAAGACAATGCAGTTATTAGAGAAACTTCCATGTTTGATTCATTAGATGTGGTTCATGCTCGTGTACAGAACATTAAGGAGGGTGAATCGTCCCGTTGCTTGTCTATCTCGGACGTAATAGGTCCTTTGGTTGAGCCATTGTCTTTTGAGAACTTAATGGGTGAAGCCAGCACTTTAGGCGTACCAGCAACTGTTGCCGTCACTATTGCTTTGTCAACTACTTTTGCTCAGGCCGGCTCTGTTCCTCCTATATCAATTTTAGATTATGAAGTGTTGGATGCGGTACCTCAGGTTGAAGCTCCTCTTTCCCCCAAGATTATCTTTGAACAAGAGACCCTGGAGACCTCACCGGAGCACCCTACGACTAGTTGAGCATGCTATTGCTGCGGTGCTTCCTGCTTATTAGATTTTGTCTTCTCTACCGCAGTCGCGTGTGACCTTTTTGATGCGGCTATTTGCACTTAGACAATTTTTGTAATGTTTTTGTATCGTAACTTTGAATAGTTTTATGTCCTATTACAATGTTTATGTTGCTATCTTTTAATACCATTGTTATACGTTTACAATGACAGTCTTGGTTGAATATTTATGGGTTGGTACCGGGCTTGCAAACCTCTTACGTACACGAGTTAATTATTTAGTCTGCTCATCTTTGTATTATGCGGAATAATAGCTTTTATTCATAAGGTCATGCCCTTTTGCGTGAGCGTCTTACCAATCATATAATATGTAAATAACTTTTTAAAATAAAAATAAAGTTTAAATAAGTCTGTGAAGGTAGCTAGGCTTTACGTTTCATTCATTAAAATCATAAAAGACATTACATAAAAGAGAAGGAACTCAAATACTGCCCCCCCTGCAAAACTTGCGTGGGTAGGGTGCTTACATTTCATGAACATAACATTTTTTGAGGTTGCGGATGTTCCAAGTTCGCGGAAGGAGCTTTCCATTGCGATCCCTGAGCTTGTATGCTCCTTTGCCTAGTGCCTCCGTCACTTCGTATGTTCCTTCCCACTTAGGGCCAAGCTTTTCGCCTTCTTCTGCATGGCTTGCATCATTGTTCCGGTACATAAGGTATCTTGGTTTGAAGCTTGTGTTGCTGAATTTGAAGTTATAGTATTTTTCCATCTTTACCTTGCTTCTTGCCTCGCGGATTGCTGCTTTTTCCTTTTTTTCCTCTAAGAGATCCAGGTTAAGTTTTAAGGCCTCATCATTTTGTATCATGTCTATCTTTGTGGTCCGGAGGGTAGGCATGCCGATTTCCGCTGGAATCACTGCTTCCGTTCCGTTGGTTAAAGAGAACGGAGTGTCCCCATTGCTTGATTTGATCATGGTATGGTACGCCCATAAGACGTGCGGGATTTCTTCTATCCAATCCTTGCTTCCTTTGTCCAATCGTGCCTTTATCGCTTCTCCTAGGCTTTTGTTTGCTCTTTCCACCAAACCATTGGCTTGCGGATGTTTGACGAAGGCAAAGCGCTGGCGGATGCATAGTTTTTCACACCAATCCTTGAATGGGTTGTCTCTGATTTTTTTTTGCATTGTC
>BQNB010157528.1:0-15140 GCA_026074375.1 Tanacetum coccineum | reverse complement strand
GTTTTAAAGGTAGATAATTTTCTAAAGTTGTGTCTCCACCAGACTCATTTTCTTTGATGGAAATAAATATATCTGGATTATCAACTCATTGAAGCATTTATCTGACTCGTTTTCCTCAGCATCAATTACAATATCTTCATAATCCAGAGGCAGCACTTCTGATGTCAAATCCAAATCTTCATCATAATCTAAAAGTAGCCTTGCAAATTGCTCATATGCAAATGCGCGTACAACAAAGATAGTCCTAAACCAACAACAACCGATTTAGCTAATAATTTAGCTTGTGTTTATAATCGTTTAAATCTATTTTCTAAGGTAGCACTTAAAAATTACAAAACTATTTCTGAAAATCAAGAAAAGCTTGAATCTTGTGAGGAATTACTGAGAAAAACACAAAGTGAAACCAGAAAAAGCCTTCAACAAATCTCAACTGAGATACAACAGTCCAAACCACTCACTAAAAGAGAAGTCTTGAATCTTGTTCAAGAAATAGCTGAGCAACCAAAGTTAGTCAAAAAGGAAGCCCTTAGACTAACAGAAGATCTTAATCAGAAAATCCAAAAGGTTGAACACCTTCTTCACGAAGTCAAGAAACTCTTCACCGAATGAGTCTTGCCAATCAAAAGGCAACAACTGAATATCAAGAAGCTATACAAGCTACCGAAGATCTTGAATCACCAGCAGTTGGTTTTGCAAAAACATCTGATTACAAAGGAGGTCTGACTAATCAAGTAAACGCTCTTATAAAACAAAATAACACTTTACTTTATTTGGCCACTAAGCAAAGTCAGAAGTTAGTTGAGCTCGAAGAAAAGTTTGACAAACTCAAGCAGGAAATTCATACGATTGTAGAAAAAGAAGTTCAGCCCGCTGACCTTGAAGACTCAATATCAAGCCTGGCCAAAAGACTTGATAGTTTCTCCATAAGTGGAAAACTCCCGATAAAAAGAATAAACGGAAAAATACACGTCTTTAAAGATCCTAATAAAATCTTTAAAGAACAGTTTGAAAAAAAGTCAAAGAAATGACTTCTAGAAGACCAAGCATCCTCAGCAGAAGTTCTGCACAAACACAAACAGAACTACCAACTCAAGAAGATCAAATCAGCGGCTACCGACAAATGGCCCGAAATAGGCATCAAGTAGCTAGAACAACAAGAAGGGTATTTGGAAGGAATAATTACAATCGAACTCTTGAAGCAGCTGTAGACCCGGAAAGACAGCTTGAAATATCAAGAGAAAGGCGAGTGAATCTTGTTCCCGTAGAAGTTCTCTATTCAAACAATAGAAGTACAGCAAGACACAGAGTATGTGAACATTACTCTGAGCAAAGAATTTTGTGTATTGGTGAAAATCAAATAAATCTTCGATTATGCAATGAAGAGTCTTATGAAAGCCTGAGAAATTCAGGACTTCAGCATATCCACTTAGGGATATTCATGATAAGGCTACACGCACTCCGCCAGAGAAGTGCCAGAACAAATGCTCTAGTTGTCCTTCGAGACACTAGATAGGAAGATAACCGACAAATTATTGCAACCATGGAAGTAGACCTCTCGGCAGGAACGTAATTAGTCTATACATTCCCTGATATGATTGTAAGTGTCAATGACTTCCACAATCATGTAGAAGTTGCTATACAAACTCATGGATATGATACTTGGCAAGGTGGTGAAAGTAACTTACTGATAGCAATGGCCTTAATAGGCAGGTTATCAAATACCAGTTATATGGGATTCCAATATAGCGTGGAAAATGTTGTGGATCACCTCACCACAAATGGCATCACAACAATTCCTGGTGAAAGAAGGAGTATAGAAGAGTTAGAAGGAATAGGCTGGCATCTAAAGCCACCTGAGTAAACTTTAGTACGTGTCCCATCAAGGGTTGCAGTAAATGAAAGGCTAAATAGATCGGTAAGTCTCCGATTTGAAAGATACAGACAAACACCTCAACCACCAAGATACTCAGTTGATCAGCATGATCGAGAAGTAACAAGAAATGATAACTTGGATGAAGACGAAGAACACTTCATAGGAATCTGCTTACAAGCTCCGCAAGAAGAACATATCTCTTATGACGTATGTTTCTGTGAAAGTTGCTTGAATGAAGCAAGAATCCTAGAAGAAGAACCATTAAATAAAGTTAGGCGATCTAACAAACCAAAACGATCAAGGCAAAGGTCAAGGGAAAAATGGTCAACACTTGGGGAACCATCTGGAAAATGGGATTATTATGTCAAGTATGATGCACCACCAGATACAACCCCAATAGAAGAAATTGCAGCAACTGGTTGGGGAGATGAATTTTCTGATGATGAAGTTACCCCAGGAAAGGTAACTATTTTAGAAGAAAGAAGTGATTGGGATGATGATGAACGAAGTGGCGGAAAGGTTCTTGTCATACAAGAAAGACTTGCACAAAATCAGCAAGAATTTCTTGATGAATACCTACCACAATGGGACGAACAACTCGCCATACAAAAGCAAGAATTAGAGTCAGAATGGGAAAACCCATTCGCAGCAAAGCGTGGTGAGAACCATACAATTCTTCATCTTTCTAAAGAAGAAGAAAATGATGATTTGCCATACCCAAAGTTTCGAAACTTCAAACAAGTGGCAGCACAAATCATCAAGAAACATGAAGAACATGCATTCCCATCCACCTCACAAGAAGAATCAACCCAAAACTATCAACCCCCACATGATTCAATCATGGGGCCACCAGTCTACCCACCGGCGCAACAGAATCCACAATCATTCTATAGGCCAGACTATCAGTTTGGTTATCCTCAAGGAAAAAGTAAAATATTCAGTGGAGGATATGGTGAGTATTACAACTCACAGTGGACTCTACCACCGGCATGGACAGAATCCGGAGTAATGCTCGTATTACCAGCAGACCCAGGCCTATGGTCAGAAGTGATATCCAGATGGGAGTCTATTACAATCAATAGACTTAATAATCAAACATGGTCTGACAATAAAGCAAAGTTAGCTTTTGTGGAAAATCTTCTTGGAGAAAGTGAGAAGTTAATGTGGCAGCAATGGCGAACTGCATACCCAGGGGCATATTCTGCTCTTGAAGCAATTGCAGATGAACCACAAAATATAACATCACAAGTGAGGCAGTTAATTCTGCTAGAAGACCCATATCGTGGCTCAACTGATGAGCAAGATAGAGCATATAGGGATTTGGACAGAATAACCTGTGAAGAAACCAAAAATTTGTGGTCATTCTTAAAAGATTTCAAGCAATTGGTAACCAAATCAGGAAGATTATATTTTCCTTCAACAATAGAAAAGCTTTTTGCCAAACTTCCACCTTCCCTATCCAAGCATTAAAATTGAATCGTCCCGTTCTACTTTTTCCAGAAGCTTGAAGGGCCCGTATGTAACAAAATTCAACAAAGGCGTGTTACAAAAGTTTATATGAGATAAAAGCCGTCGGCCCCACCTATGTTTAATTATTGTGAATTATTGTATCAAATAATGGCATAAGAATATTCCTTGGCATATGCCATGGTTTATTCCCTAGAATATGCCAGATGCTAAAGCATATGCTTTATGCCAAAAGCATATCCTCCGATTGTATAGCCTATAAAAGGCAGTTGTAATCGTTTGTAAAAATCATCGAAAACCACTACCACTACTACTACCACCACCCTTGTAACATCAAGCTTCCGCAGTGTTTTTAATATAAAGGTGTGTTAAGTAATACTTGTACTTTAAAGTTTTATGTTTTTGAGCTTTAATACAAGATAAAAATTCCTGGCAACGTAATTTTCATCTTAGTATATCAAATGAAAGTAACGGCCTCGTCACACAACCTGAGGGTAATATGTCAAGTCTTAGTGTGATGGTTTATGTTTCAAAACTTCATAAAGTATTACTTTGATTTATTAATTCATGGAAATATTGTTTCACTGTTCAGACTATCATAATCCAGAGGCCATGTAGTATCGTTTGAGAAGCCAGGGCACTTTAAATCGTAAACCCCGCAAACTCGTCAAAACAAATACCCTAATGGAACCCCTCACATGAAATTCCATCATAACGTGACACAATAAGATTTTAAGTTTTTTCAAAAGTTAGTTGATGATAAATTACGTTAAATATATAACGTAATTGATTTATAATGCTTCGATCGATATTAATAACGATAAATGTTTGTGTTTAAATAAATCGAGTTTTGTAATATAAAAATATATTTTTTATAATTTATATAAAAATTTATATTTATAAATTTTTTTAAGTTTCAAAATGGCAGATATACCCCTTGATTTATAAACTTTTACAAGTTTAGTCCTTTATATAATAAAGTATATATAATTTAAACCTTCAACTTTGAAACTTGGCAAGATAGGTCCTTCTAGTTATAACTTTAGAATAATGACATTTTCAGCCCCTTTATAAATTTTAGAAAGTTACGATATATACCCTTATGCATGAAAATATTTACAAATTAAGTCCAAAAAGCCATGTAAGCTTATTTTAGGGTTCCAAATGATATTTACAAGTTATAGCTTATTAGAATAAGCAAAAAAAGATGTTCTAACGTAACAAAAGTTTAGAAAAAGGATTCGTTAGCTAGAAAATCAAAACGGGTCGTTTTTAGGGTTTTAATAAAAAACACATGGGTTTGAGGATTCACGGCTTCAAACAAGAGTTTATATATGATCTTAAGAGTATTATGAACATTCTAAAACAGATTATGAGTTTATTGAAGAAGATTTTGAGCTTACTTGAGCTAAAATAGGTCGAATAAGGGGTTTTTAGGTTCGTACGCCTAGAAACGACTTCAAGGGCTTCCTTCTCTTGATTCTTGGCTTCTATTCTGATCTTAGGGACTTCATTTGATCTTCTACTAATGCTAGAGAATTGCTAAAACTCCATTTGAGTGGTGTATTTGAGTTGAGGTGTTATTGACAGTATTGTATGTATGCGTATATATAGTGCTCAAACACCCTTGGTGGCCAAGTTTTTTCTTGAATGTGGTGGCCAAGGGCTGTAGGTTAGTGACTAAGAATATCACGGAGAGTCAATAAGCTTAGGAGAGGTTAAGGGTGTGGAGGGGTTCGAAAATCAAAGAATGGTGACAAGTAGCTTACTTAGTGTGTAAGTTGTGGTAGTAGCTTACAAGGAGGTGATGGAGGTGCTTGTAAGGTGCTGGAGTGATGGTGATGTGGTGGTGAGGTCATGGTGATGAAAGGTGTTGTGAGTCATAGAGGAGCTAGATTGTTTATTTTAGTTATACATTTTGTTTTTGGACAGCTAACATCAGTCCTGGTAATTTGGTTACCATTTACAAACCGTAATTCCGATCAACCTTAAACCAGTGAACATGGTTAGATATTTGAGTCCTCTAAAACTTTTAGTTTTACATATTTTGGGGTTACTATATAAAAATCTAGAGATAATAGCCATTTACTACATGTGTGCAGAATTTGCGCACATTTGCCATTTCGGCTATAACTAATTCATCCGATGTCGAATCGGGGTGATTCAATTGGCAAAATGATCACAAGACATAGGGCTACAACCTAGTGTTTTTACTTAATACCTAAAACCTACTAATTTTACCCAAATCTTATGTTTTATTAACAGATCAGATTCTGAAAACTATAAACTAGTTTAAGGTGTAATGGGTTTGTTATGGTTTTATGATTTTGGTTTAGGGTTAGAAAAAAATTTTTTTGAAAATTTAGGTTTTTAGGATTAGGTTTAGAATGATTTGGCGATTAGGTTTAGGGTTTTTAGGAAGTGTGACATTAGGTGTTTTGTACCTTATGTTTAATGTGGTGGTAAGATATAAACATGATTTAGGAGGTAAAATGACCTAGTTTGTATTTCATGCACAATTGACTTGTACATTGAGCTTTAGAAGGTTGTACTAAGGTTTAGAAGGGAAAAGATAATCAAAAGTTTGGCATTGTAACTTATACACATGCTTTGAACATTTGTACACTTGTTTTGACATGTAATTAGGGTTTTTGGAATAAACGTTAATGTATAATGCTTGTTTTGGAATAACGTTGTAAATGGTACGTTAAATGGATAACGTACATGGTAAAAATGATATTTAAACATAGACTTGACATATTAGGATGTTTACATAATGTAAACATAGTTGTAGTTGGCATTGGTTGGTTGCGTGAGCTCGTTTACTTTAGTTATGTAAACTACGTTACATAATGGAATAAAGCGAAAAATTTTCCCGTAAAAAGGTGGTATGATAGATGGATATTACAGTGTATCCAATTTAATAGATGGATAATTACATTGATGAAAATTGCGGGTTGTTACACAACACTGTACATGTCATCTTTTCTAGAAACTCTAAGCAAGACATGATTTTCATCAAGTAGCTTAAAGTCAGGAGACAAAACAACACATTCAGTGTCTGTAAAAAGAACACTGTTTTTCTTGTCACACATTTGTGAGACACTGAAAAGGTTAAACTTAAGCTCCTTAACAAAGTACACATCTTCAAAATCCAATTTACCTGTACTGATTTTACCTTTACCAGTGATTTTACCTCCTTTGGGATCTCCTCTAAAGGCAACAAATCCACCATCAATTTCTTCATAATCTGAGAGGTAGGACTTGTTTCCAGTCATGTGTCTAGAGCATCCACTGTCAATGACTCCTTTTTCTTGCAATTCTAGCTGTGGATTGCCCTGCACAAAAAGTAAGAGAATCAGGCTCTCTTGGGGACCCAAGCCATTATAGACTTGGATCTGCCTTGTGCATCAACATAGTCAAATCTTTTAAAGTTCATTGATGCACCATTGTGTCTGGAGACATGGTCTAAAACCTTTTGCTTTGGTCTCCAAACCCAACATGCTGAGGCCTTAACAGCATTAGCCTCATTTCCCTTATTATCACTTACTACTGCTTTTGGCCCAGCAGTAGTAACATTTCCCTTAACAGTATTAACTTTTTCATTTAAATTACTGTTCTTATTTGTTGTAGACTTGTTAAAGGGCCTTCTAACATGTGAATGTGCTCTATTAAAAACATTTGATGCTGTCCTTGCACTATTCACTGTTGGTCTTGGGTAGGCAGTATTAATTGGTCTGGCAGTATTAACTGATACTGCTGCTTTTGAAAAGTTTTGCCCAACAGTATTAAGTGTTTTAATGCCAGATTTCATTAAGACTGCTTTTGGAACAAAATTTCCTTTTGGATGAGGGTGAGTCATTCTTTGAGAATTTTGGTGATTCACCCTTCTAGCATTGTTCCATACAGTTTTTTTCACCATTTTCTTTTCATAGAAATCACAATCTTTGATCAAATGATTAAAACTGCCACATTCATAACAAGCTTTATTTTTAAACTCAAAATTACTTCCTAACTTCTGAGTCATCAAATTATTCCAGTTTCTCTTATTACCTCTAGGACTTTCACTGTTTTTCCTAAGGTATTTAGCTTGCTTATTACTCTCTCTACCTTCTTAACAGATTACCTATGTGTTTTCACATGCTTATTAGATTTAACAAATTCTACTTTGGCAAAACTAGGTTTTCTCTGTTTAGACTTAAACTCAGTCTCATTCTCATCCTCACTGTCAGATATCCAGTCTTTAATAAGTGGTTCACTAACAGACTTAGGTTTTGATCCAATAGTCTTAACTTCACTAGTTACAACTACAAGCACACTAGTTATTGACTCACTAAAAATATATTCTTCCTCATCAGCAAGTACCAAATTAGGTTTAGGGGGCACGAAGTTCCCAGTGTAGGGGGTGGAACTGCATGATACCCTTCACCTGTTTTATGCTTATCATTCACCTGACTATCAAACACTTGACTATTAACCACTTTACTATCATACCCCACACAAGTCTTGAACTTATCACTTACTTGAATCTCTAATAGTTTGCTTAGATTTTTAGATGAATTTTCAAACTTTTCTAAGGTAAGTTTTAAATCATCTCTTTCCTTTTCAGCTTTTTCAAATTTCTTTCTAAGCTCTGTTAGTGCATTATCTCTTAAATTAATATTAAGTTTTAAAATCTTTATGTCCTCTTCAAAGATAACGTCATTCTTTTTATACATATCTAGTCTAGCCTTTACAGATTCTAGACCTGCTTTATAAGCTCCTACATTTAATTGAGACTTATTAAAATCTTTTGTCAGATTATCATAATGTTCTTTGAGAGTTTCATAAGATTTTAAACATGCTTTAGAACAAGTAGATACCTCAAAATTTGAGCTTGAAGAACCTGAAGATGTATATGCCGTAGGTGTAAATTTTGTAGTCCTTCTTCAGCCTGGTCTGGTGGGCTACGGATCTGCCTAAACAGTTTACGGATCTACCATATGGTGGATCCGTTGGTCGCATGTTCCTACAAAATCAACCAGAACTGTAATTTGCAGCTAAAACCCAAAGCATGTAGCATGTAAATACTTAAATCATGCACAATAGCAAGTAAGGGTCCAAAAAGGATAACATACCAAGTCATAAAGATGTTAAGCATCATGATAACAAGTGTCAAAAATAATAATCTCACATAGTAAGATAGAAAAATTATTAATTAAGATATTAAAAGTACATATATTAATAAAAATCATAAAAGAGATCATGATAGCAAAAATATATATAGTAATATACTATCGGGGACATGATATGCACGTCGTAGGTATGAGTACTCTAAAGTATGACATTTTCAAGAAATGTTGGAAACTAGACACATGCAATTCTATTTTAAAAAAACCTAGATAAAAAGAACCAAGACACATGATCGATGACTGAGACTCAATTGATGCCAAATTTATCCAACCAATCACATAAATTTAATAAACAAGAACAAAATTCGTTTATAGTTTGACACACTATTGTTATGAGAATGACTTCGTCCAAGATGTCATTCGGATAAGGAGTACTATCATTTTTAGAACGACATGTTCCTTAAGAAATCATTATCTACCAAAGATGATGATTTGAGTTCGGATAGACTTTCGTCAAGGGTTGTAATGAGAGATTCCTAAATCCTCAAGGTTTCTTTGTTAAGCATTATCTATGCTTTTCATGTGTGGGGTTCTAGGAAAAACATTGTTGTAAGACTTTGGGTCAAACTAAATGTTGATGATAAGGGTGATGTAGAAAAAACATGATTTGAATACGTAGTGTGTTTGATTTGTTGATAAGACATATTCTAAGTATGTTCTTAGAATAATAATAATAATAATAGTAAAATAAAAATTATGACATGTAAAAGTAAATTGATGTCAATGATATTTTAATACGTCATGTCAACATATATACTCGAAAGTAGTTATATTATGACAAGAATAAATATAGTGAAAAATGATATGTATCTAGAAGTAAATGAAAATGATTCCATATAATGGAAGGTGAGGAAGGATGAGCGAGAACGAAGAGGGAAGGTGTTGATCTAAGGTTGGCAAAGACGGTTTAGAATAATATATGATTTGCACTAACGATGACATGAGTGATTGGGTTGCACGTGATCCTAGTGATTGGGTTGCATGTGATTGGTTGTCAATGTTGACGAACAAAGGTGGATATGTGAGACGAGGTGGTAGTTCTTTCATAGTGAAAGAAAAATGAAAGACACAACAATGTGGTGACTCAATAACACTTGAAGATTGAATATCTTCTTTATGTTCTTCACTTGCTAGTAAGTGGAAACAAACAAAAAGACTCAATTGTGGTAAAAATGAAAGGATCACTTGTAATAGTTATTGGACAAGTGTGGAATGTTCTTGAGGAGATAATTTCTTTGGTATGGAAGTTTGAAAGTGAGGACCAATATTTGGTGGTGAAGATCATAAAGTTGGTGATGTGAGAAAAAAAAAAAATACAAGTTGGTAAATGGAGTTCTTGATTCAAAGGGGTAGGTACATTTTGGGAGAGTATAGATTTTAAGGATAAAGGTTATTGAACTAACTAGTTACATCAAGAGTAACGTATAGTTGTTAGGTTGAGTGAAATGTTGATGTGTTTCTGTGAGTTTGGGTATGTGAAAGCATTCTCACTATGAAGATGAAGTATAAGTGATAAGTTTGTGTATGATCGACATAAGCGAGTCAAAGGTTCTTTCACAATCAAGATGGAAGTAACTTGCAAGGTATTCAGGTTTGAAGTATTGTTGACATAAAAAATCTATACCAACAAGAGTAAGTGTAATTGTAAGTTTAAGTTGTGGTAACGACGTCTTGGTAAGGTTGACTAATGGTTGAAGTTCTAGTAACATAAATTCAAAAGAGTGAAGTGTTCTTGTCTTAGAGTATTGATCCTAAGTAAGTTAGGGAAGGTATAGAACCCAATTGTGGTTTATGTACGTTGAGTGTAACTTATGTGTTAGAGTAAAGTTAGTGTTCTTTGCGTGGTTTCTCTAGTGGATAAGAATCACATTTGTAAATCTTAAAATATTAAACGTGGTTACGAGATTTTAGGGAGAGACAAGAACCAAATTGGGGTTTTTGTAACGAGTGTACTTGTGTGTGAAAAAGAAATAAATTCTTATGAAAAAAAATAGTGTTCTTATTTGAGGAGGTATTAGCCA
Organism: Tanacetum coccineum; assembly: GCA_026074375.1. NCBI lineage: Eukaryota > Viridiplantae > Streptophyta > Magnoliopsida > Asterales > Asteraceae > Tanacetum > Tanacetum coccineum. Next base: position 4,608 of record BQNB010157528.1, on the reverse strand, counting down.
AATAGTAATAAAGAGCAGGTCTCTATGCACGCTTGGTCACCAATTGTGTTTGTGGGTGAAATGAGTGTACATCGTGTAACGGAAGAAATGATCTGTAGGGTAATGGTTCGCTTGAATTGGTTTCAGGGAATAAATCACATTTTGGGAGTTCTTAAGATTATGGGTGAAAAGACTATTTGTGGAACGATGTGCTTTCCCTCCCACTATTCGTGCTCATCGACATAGCCGTCAATAATAAAAATAAATAAAGAAGAAAACAAACGAAGACAAAAGCGATGCGCTTTGAGAAGTCAAAGAAGATGATGGGTTTAATGGCATACGATGATCTTCAACCGTAAAGTTACTACCTCTCACATTGCAATGTTTCATAAACAAATCACATGCTGATGTATGAGTATCTTAACTGTGCTAGCGGATAATGGGTTAGAGAAGATTTTTCCAATCTATATAGGTGTAAGTTGGATTTAGTTTTCGTGTAATTAGTTAGGTAGGAAAAATGAGTTGATAGAACGTTTATGGTTAAGGAGCGATACTAAAGATATGAATGGTGATATAGTAACAAAGGAGTGGAACGAGTCTTACTTGGGGAGTTTTGATAGTTGACCTTATGACGACGAGGACGAAACGTATTTCGTAAAGAAAAGAATCAAGTAAATAAAAATATAATGATCAAAGTGTATCTAAACTAAAATCCTGTAGGGGATTAAGACGATTATGCAAATGTGTACACGATAATTTTAGTGACACCGCGACAATACGCCAAGACTCAAAGCACTAAGTCCACTAAAGGTATAATCATCACATCACAAATATTATGTACAGAACTAGTGACGTCTATATTTCCATCTTAGATAGACGTACCTAATTGATAAAGTGTGGTGCACAAGAAAGACACATAGATCATATAATAGCTCATCATAAAACAATATTACATCACATACATATATATCATACAAAACATGTACAATTAGCATTTTAATAGCACAATCATAAATAAAAAACTTACAATATTAAACTGGGATTGCTAACACAACTGTCTAAAATAATTATGCACAACCCAAATTAAGCAATAATCATTGAGTATCAAACTAATCAGATAAGATAATAAATCATATTTTACGAGAAAAAGTTAACATTTGAAATCACAAGAATACATAATGCAGGTGAAATAGTCTATAATACGACTAAAGAGAATCCTAGCTACTACGTGACTAGAAGCAATCCTAATAAATACAAGTTTATTAAGAAACTAAATAACCCAGTTTTTATTTAAAAGGCCAATAAATTAGAAGAGCATTTAATCAATGTTAAGAATGAATATTGGTGCTCAATGAGGCTAAACACGACACTTTTATGGTTTAGACCCGTAGGCCCAACTTCCTTCTCAGAACAATTCAACCGTGTAAATATGAAATTCTAGTGCAATAAATACTCCAGTATTCATTCATATTTTTAGATTAAAGTAGAATTCCCCTCTCACCCAGCCAATTTTCCTAATGAATGTAGCAAAGAGTTGAAATTTGCAATTGACCACTAATACGTGAATAATATACTCACTAATATGTTTTCAATTCCGATCTTAAAAATCTTAGTCAAATGTGATTATAATCTAGGGTTAATGAAGAATAGCAAATATTTGATGAGTTAAAATGTAACACCTCCAAAAATTGGTGTCATAGTGAAAAATGTCAGTGGCGTTACTTCATAATACAACACACACGATACAAAGAGAACGACATTTAAATGTGTCTTTAAAAGCAATCTGCGTTGGATTTTCTTGAAGTTGATATAACATTTGTCCCATAATTGCATCATAATGAAAATAGCTTGAAAGCAATACAACGAGATTTGATCATTTGTATGATAAAGTAAAAATCCATGAATGAGCTTGTCATTTAGACTCCAATACACTCATTAACCAAGCATCTAAATCCACCGGAGAAAAACATGCTTTAAAAACGTCAAAATAAAGTTGGTGAGTCATATGATATAAATTAAATTTAAATTTCCTAGAGAATGTATTTGCGTCTACTAGGAGTCGTCACATTACCATGTAAAACATTAGTGACGACTTCTCCTCTACATACAAAAATGATTTAAAAATGTGGATCAACTAGAATTTGTAATGCATGCCTGACCTATTTCAATCCTTAAATAGTCACAAAATGTATGAATATATGTTCTCCAATCAGATTTGTAATGTATGCATGGCTATTGTATCTGATACAATAGTCACCATTTGTGATTATGGTTACACACCTAAGATCAGAAACTTGACCGTATACTGAGTTGTATGCCACGATTACCAAGAGAACTGTAAGAGATGGTACCCATCGTAGTTTCCCTCCAAGAACACCGGGAAACAGTAATAAAAATATCATGTGTATTGTATTTTGCCCCGCAAGCCCAATCCAAAGCATATCCACATGGTATAACGTTCGGTTCCCGTGATAGCTATCCCCCGAACGAGGATGTCCATCCCAAATAATCGACTAGAACATTCGCGCTTACCCTCCGAGTAATTAACAGTTCATGCAACTTAAGCTAATCCATAATCATTAGAATGAAATCCAAGTTGTAGTATCCATAAGTGAAAACTAGTGATGTATCTCATCGTGAGATATGTAAATGAGTATGTAAACGTGTTTGTAAACATCAAGTAACACATATGTAATCGACCATGTAAATGAATATGTAAACACGTATGTAATCGACCATGTAAATAAATTTGTAAACACGTATGTAATCGACCATGTAAATGAATTTGTAAACACGTAAAAATCGTCCTTAATATGAAGTTTGTAAACTAGCATGTCTTCTCACCGCCAAAAATATACAGTTAAAAAGTAAAAACATAGGGACCTATAAACTGCACCTAAGATGTTAAGAACGATTGACAATAGCATCTGATAGCACAACACAACAAAGCCAGAAACGCTTTAGAAACCAGAAGTTGCCATATCTTAACGTAAATCCTACTATTTATGGATAATGAATTTATTGACCCGATGATGAGTACATCACGCACCCTTGATAAAAGATTTAGTTTCGAGTGGCAATTTGGTTTGGTGGTTGGTTCGGTAAAATAATTCAAAAGTATATAATTCATATGGTGAATTATATAACAAAGTATGTAATATATTCCCTATATATTACCTTGAAAGATAAACACTTTTATAATTCATATAATGAATTATATAATAACGACCAGAAATCGAAAGATTAATTTGAAGTATGCTATACCGTGCAAGTATTACGTAATAAGTGTAAGCAAATAATTAAACCAAATGGTTTGACACGTTTTCGGAAATCACCAATATTAATAAATAAAAATTCTTGCATACACGTAATCGTACGCTTTAAAGTTACTAATTAAGTACACGGTGTTTCTAAAGTCCATACTAAAGTTATGACTTTATTTTCTAGCTAGGATTTATAAAACAACATTTTATAAATTAATATTTTGTTTGTTGTCGAGTTATTATGAAATTATAATTTAAAACATCTTTAAATTATAACTTAGCCCATTTACCGTCCTTCAAAGACGATAAGAGTTGTATCTAAAAATATTTTTAGAAATTTCGCCATGACCTTCTCGTTATGTGACGTTTCCCATTTTATTACAAAACTAAACGTTTTTCACTTTTCAATCAACAAATCTAGGTTGCAAAATGCATTCGTGTTTCAATATTTATCTAGACAACATTTAAGTACTAAATGAAATAAATAAAGTCAAACACCCTTTTAAGCGATGAACGAAACACGCCCTATGTGGGCTTTCAAAACCATAACCAAACACCCTTGTGTTGGCGTTTACCACAAACCAAACGCACCCATTCGGTGCTGCTGCCAAAACTAGATGCACCCGCTATGGTTCTGACCCGCGAACCAAACATCCCTGCTATCCCAAACACCCCTGTTTGGGTATCCTGTAATCCCAAACATACCCTTAGCTGATTTCTGCTCACCTAAACACCCCTTTTGGGGTTTCCTGCTCACCCAAAAACCCCTTTTGGGTGTTTCTGCCAACCCAAACACCCCTTTTGGGTGTTTCTACCAACCCAAACGCACCCTATGTGCCATTACAGAAACCAAACGCACTCTTGATGGTGTGTATCAAGGTCAAACGCACCCTTTTGGTGTAGTTATTAAACCTAACGCACCCTAGGCTGCCAACGCGCCCTTTGCGGTGTTTGTCACAACTAAACGAACACCCCTAGCTGCTAATCTGCTAAACCAAGCGCACCCGTGTGCCGTTTTATTATCAAACCGAACGCACCCTGTTGATGAATCGAAAACCCAACGCCCCATGTTGCTAAATGATAAAGTTGTTTTCACACGCGTTTATCAAATAAACCCTCAGATATATAATATATATATTTATAAAAATACATATACGTATACGCAAGCTAAGTATCATACAAATTATTCTTAGGAAAGAATAAAAAGTAATCAACACGGGTATCGTTTTCCTCGGCGAGAGGTGAATGGAAATCTACGTTCAAGTTGTAAATCAAGCTTGATTATTATAAAAGTTTTTGGTTTTGGTTTTAAACTATTTTTAAACTAAAAATTAAACTAATATTAATTCTAAGATTAAAAACTAAA
>BQNB010157527.1:0-15140 GCA_026074375.1 Tanacetum coccineum | reverse complement strand
TCTTTTTCATTTCAAAAACTTATTTGTGCAAAAGCTTTGTTTTGGTTAACATAGAATCTTTCAAACTCAATTCAACAACTGAATGGTCACTAAGTCACTCACTTCTCATTCTGTTCATTGCATAAAACGGCCGAAACCGGACATGACTTAGACCACTTAAACAATTGAGAATTGAATTATCTGACTCTAGTTATTTGGAAGTTCTTAATTATTTGAATATTATACTATGTAAACAAACACATCTAATTCAACAACTGAATGATCATTAAGTCACTCACTCCTCATTCTGTTCATTACAGAAAACGGTCGAAACCGGACATGACTTCGACCACTTAAACAATTGAGAATAGACCTATTTGACACATAGTATAAAATTCATCAAATCTTGTTCAATTATTTTTATTTTTGCGGTACCTTTTCACAAACGATTGAGATTCAACTTCACATGAGAAATTGATCGTGATACAGACATTTGAGCTTTAGACAACACATTCAGACAATTATCATTAACACACTCTTATACTAATAAGCCCTTTCCCGAAAATTGTATGCATGTAGGAACAAATTCGACACTTTTGAATATTAAATTTGACTTTTCAAAGTTTGACTACCGAGTTTGACTTTTTGAACATTGAATGCCGAGTTTGACTCTTTCGAGTTTGAACTATTTACATCAAACTTCATCAAAAATGAATTTATTGTCAAGTTTTTCATCAAATACAATCTTTTTAGTCCCTTTTTAAACTCTGAATAATCAGTTTAGCCATATTATACGCGTTTTTATCAAAATCAAAATCCTACCGAGTTTGTTTTACGTGCCGAGTTTGCAATTTTTGGTTATTACACAACAATCTTTACAATTAACTACTCACAAACATCATTCTAAGTATTAATACACCTAAATCTATCATTAAATTCTAAAAACCCTAAACTCGAAACCGTTTCCAAAACCTGTTTAGTCAATGGATCACTTACGTTTGAGAATAGAAGAAGGTTATAATCGTTGTAAATGAACTTGAAATCAAAAAGTTTAATTTTTTCGTCTTTCTCGATGTAAAATTCGGTATAGATGAAAAATAAAAAATGAATTATAAATCCCTTCTATACTATCAGAATTTGCAAGTTTGAAATTTGACAATTTCAGTCCTTGAATTTCTTCTTTCCGAGTTTTAGTTTGAAAAATAACATTTTTGATCCTTGAAGTTTTTGTTACCGAATTTTGTTGTCAAAATTTTCAAAAACTCCCCCTTGGAATATGATCCCTTTGCATAGTTAGACCTTGAATGATATTTTCTTCTTTTTCAAAGTACAGATTTTCACAATAATAAAAAACTCCCCCTCGAAGATATATCCTTTTTATAAAAACTATTAAGTATTCGAGAGATCATTATTTTTATTGGATTTTGAAAGCACTGTGAATTTAAAATACAGGTGATGTACGTAAATGAGAACAACAAAAACACATGTTTTGATAAAAATGATTCCCCCTCATATCATGATCCATTTTGAACAACTGAGAGAATTTTGAGAAAAGCAGTGAATCGTGAATATGAATGTAAAGACATGTGATCTTTGTTTAAATTATGTTTTTGATTTTTTTGATTTTTTTATTTTTAGTGAATCATGAATCTGATTTGTAAAGACATGTGAATTTTGATTAAATTATGTTTTTCATTTTTTCATTTTTTATTTTTGTATTTGATTTTTGATATTTGAAAAACATTAAGAAAATCTTTTTGGAATATAATATTTTTATTTTTGTGTTTTTGGGGGGTTTTTTTTTTGTTGGGGGGGGGGTTTTTTTTGCAAATTTTTATTTTGTTTTTGAGAAATTTATTTACAAGTTTTGATGTATGATCTTTTTTCAAGAAAATAACTTTGCCAGACTTTCCAACTGTGTTGGAGTCATACATCTCATACCAATGCGATGAACTAAGTACTCAAAGCGATCTTTGGGAAGAGCTTTAGTAAATAGATCCGCAAGTTTGTATTCAGTTCCGACAAAGTATAATTCCACCGTACCATTTTTAACGTGTTCTTTAATAAAATGATAACGGATGTCTATGTGTTTTGTGCGCGAATGCTGAACCGGATTGCATGAAATAGCGATAGCGCTCTTTGAATCGCAATACATCGGTATTTTGTTATACTTGTATCCATAGTCCGGTAGTTGTGTTCGCATCCAAATGACTTGTGCACAACACGCAGACAATGAGACATATTTAGCTTCTGCTGTAGACATCGCAGTACAATCTTGCTTTTTCAAACTCCAGCTCACGAGCTTGTCACCTAGAAATTGTATGCCACCGGAAGTACTTTTGCAATCATCTTTGCATCCTGCCTGGTTTGCATCTGAATATGCAATTAGTTCAAATCCGGAATCCTTCAGATACCATAGGCCCATGTTATAGGACTGTCTTAGGTACCGAAAGATCCGTTTAACCTCTTTGAGGTGTTTGAACGTAGGACATGCTTGATAACGAGCACAAACAAAGGTAGCAAAAGCAATATCTGGTCGACTGGCTGTTAGATACACAATTCCTCCAATCATTCGACGATAAGTCGTTTGGTCAGTTGGAGTACCTTGTAAATCAGAATTCAGTCTTTCAGTGGCCATAGGTGTACTCATGGAGACACAATCATTCATACGATGTTTCTTTAAAAGCTCTATTGCGTAATGTGACTGACTAATGAATATGCCACGGGGTGATTGATGAACTTGAAGTCCTAGAAAAAACTTTAGTTCACCGATCATTGACATTTAAAAATTACTTTTCATAAGATTTGCAAATCGTTTTGAAAAGTCTGGATTTGTAGACCCAAAAATAATATCATCGACATATACTTGAACAAGTAATATGTCTCCCCCGTGACGTCGTGTAAACAAAGTCGGGTCAACAATACCTTTAGTAAAATGATGTTCAAGTAGGAATGAAGACAGTTTGTCATACCATGCTTGAGGAGCTTGTTTGAGACCGTATAAGGCTTTCTTCAACCTGTAAACATGATTTGGAAAGTCTGGATTGACAAATCCATCAGGTTGGCTAACATAAACTTCCTCTTTTAATGGACCATTGAGAAATGCCGTTTTCACATCCATATGACAGATTGTAATATTTTTATGTGCAGCAAAAGAAATGAACATCCGAACAGCCTCAAGACGAGCAACTATAGCAAATGATTCCTCAAAATCAATACCTTCTTCCTGCTTGTACCCCTTTGCAACAAGACGAGATTTGTTTTGAATAACAATATTTCTGCATCACTTTTATTCTTCCAGAGCCATTTGAGAGCAATAATATTATTTCCATCTGGTCTAGGAACTAATTCCCAAACTTCGAGTCTCTCAAATTGATGCAACTCATCTTGCATTGATTCTATCCAACTATGATCTGACATGGCTTCTTTGATGTTCTTTGGCTCTAGAGTACTAACGGTTAATGCATACATACATACTTCCAAATCAGTTTGAAGTCTTTGTCTAGTCATCATAGGTTTGGATAGGTCACCAATTACTTGTTCCACAAGATGAGCTTTTATCCAAATGTGTGTTGAGGGTTATACTTGGTGGAACTCCTGCATATTTGATAGATCTAAAGCTATTGATGATTCGGCTTTAGAAAAGTCTGGAGCATCATACGGAGTTAACAACGTATTGCCATCAAGTTTTGCCGAGTCTTCTTGATAGAATTCATCAGCCTCAGTTAAAGAGGCCGAAGAAGTTTGTTTGTCGGATGTTGTTACAATGGGAGGAACCTCGTGTTCTTCAATGTCAATTGAAGTTGTCATAGGTGAGTCTTCATGATTATGAACTTGTTGTGCAGCAGAATTGATAGGCATCTCAGAAGACTTCTTCTCAAAGTATTCGCCATACATTGGTCCGAACAAATTATCCAAATCTTCTTTAGACGGTGTATTCATTGATTCTGCTAATGAATCCTCATTACTAAATCATTGTGAAACGGGTTCTAAACTATCATGTTTAGAAGCCATTGCTGTGAGCTCATCAAACTTGACATGGATGGTTTCCATAATCTTTTTGGTTCGTCGATTATAAATTCAAAACCCTCTGGATGTTTCTGAATAACCAATAAAGATGCCAATGTTTGCTTTAGGTTTCATCTTTCCAAGGTCATCACAGTCATTTATTGGATAACATAATGAACCGAACACGTAAAAGTACTCCATGTTTGGTAATCTGCCATGAAGTAATTCATATGGTGTTTTGTTGTACCTTTATATGAATGATTGACCGATTTTCAGTAAAGCAAGCGGTGGAAACTACTTCAGCCCAAAGGAATTCCGATAATCATGAAAAGATAAGCATTGTGTGTGCAGCCTCGACTAGAGTTCAATTACGTCGATCAACAACTCCATTTTGTTGAGGCGTACGAGCAACCGAAAATTGTTGCATAATGCCTAACTTATCATAATGAGCCTTAAGAGTTGAATTTTTGAATTCAGTACCGTTGTCAGTGCGAATCTTGCACACTTTGGCATTGAAATTCAACTGAACTCGAGCAATAAAATTCTTTATAATCTTTAAAGTCTCGTCTTTTGTAAGAAGAAAATATACCCATGTGAATCAAGAATAATCATCAACAATCACAAGAATATACTTCTTTCCATTAATTGATGCTACCCGCATTGGTTTGCATAAATCCATGTGAAGCAATTCTAACTTAGAATGAGTACTCGGAACCACTTTAGGTGGATGAGAAGATTTCTTGTTCTTTCCCCGCTCACACGCAGAACAAAGGTGATCTTTGTCGTATTTGAACTTTGAAAGACCATCAACCAAGTCATGTTTGGTAAGATCGTTTATAATACCAAAATTAAGATGTAAAAGTCTGTGGTGCCATAACCATGACTTTTTCGAAGAGGCTTTGGACATAAGACAAACTGGTGAAGAAGCAGCCATATCGGGAATGGAGATAGTGTATAGATTGGATTCATGATCTCCTGTAAGCAGATCATCGCCTTCTAGATTTCATGTGTAACATGTTTTTGAACAAAAAGCAACTTCTAGTTCACCATTACAAAATTGTCCAACACTGAAGAGATCGTGTCCTAGCCCTTCAACATAATATACATGACACATCGTGATGTTGCCTTGTACATAATCTCCATAGCCTGTGATTGCTGCAAAATAATCGTTCCCAAAGTAGACGAAGCCTATGAATTTCTTAACGAAATTTTTTAGCAATGATCGATCACCCGTCATACGCTTTGAACAACCACTATCGACAATCCACAGAACGATTTGAACCACCTGCAATATACGAAGGTACTACACATGGACAAGTGGACAATTTGACTACAAATTTTTTAATAGAAACCGATGGTTTAACAGTAGATCAACCATTATTAACATCTGGAGACTTTTTAACAGATGACTAACCAACATTTGGTTGTAATTCGTACCACTTTTGCCACATTCGACTAGTTCAAATTTTGTTCTTCATGTAGTTGCTAAGTGAATTATCTCGCACAGTAAAAGCATTAGAGACCTTATTTTTGTCACTTAAGGGTGTAACCGCATCAATCTTAGCTTTGGAAACTATGGGAGTAGTATCTAAGGACTTAGATTGAACGGTCCTAACAGAAAACCTAGTCTTAGAAACTACTAGAGTAGTATCTTTAAATGTAGATTTTATTGTTCTAGGAGTAGTGAATAAGGCTCTCCTAACATTCGAACGCACATTCAATTTTCATTTCGCAAGACAATTATCATGACACAAAAGAAGCACATTTTTAGCACAAGTAACACACAGTACATTCTTCGTTATAAGAGTGTTTTTGATATCATCATTAGTTACAATCTTTTTGTCTAAAGCAACATTCTTAAATGCAACATCTCGTTTGTTATAATTCCTATCAGAAAGCTCTAATTTCTCTAATGAATTCTTAGTGTTTGATAAGACACGATTCTTGAATGCTGAATCCTTGTGTGATGGTCTTCTAAAACTAGAAGTAGCTCTCATTCTTGTAGAAGATAAAACACTCTTAGCTTTATTTATATTAGTGACTTGATGCTTATCAACTTTGTACATTTCTAATGCAATGACATTTTCGTTTACTCCTACAGCTTGTTATTTGTTAGGTAAAGTCCGTAAAGTGACTGTGTTTAACAAAACATGTTTTTCTTCTGTGTTAGGAGCAATAAATTTCTTTTGAAAAACTTCTTTATTTAATGGTGTGACACAAATGGGTTTATTAGAAACATTTGCTTTGTCAAACTTAGTATTCACAAACTTACCTTTTCAGCATTTTTCAGTTTAGTTTTTAACTTAGATATTGTTATCAAAAGATCTTGGTTTTTATAACAACCCACAATTTTCATCAATGTAATTATCCATGTATTAAATTAGATTCAATTTTCATCAATGTAATATCTACTTATTAAATTAAGTACAACCATTTTCACGGGAATATTTTTGCTTTATTCCACCCATTAGGTAACGTAACTTACATAATCAAAGTAAACGACCTCACGCAACCACCAATGCCAAATCTCATCAACGTTTATTGCAAATAAACGTCATAATATGTCAAGCAATATGTTTTAATCACCATTTTTTCATACGTTATCTATTTAACGTACTATCCAAAACGTTATATCAAAACGGATTTTAAACGTTTATATCAAAACCCTATCTATATATAATGTTTACATACAAACCAAAAGTACAATCTAATAAGGCATGTGTACAAGGTTACAATGCATAATATTTGAATTATATTTCCCTCCAAAACCCTAGTACAACTCTCTAAAACTCTAAGTACAACTCGGCAATGCACAACATTCAAAATATGCTTTTTCCCTCCATTTTTCTAAGGGATTTCGTACAACCTTTCTAGTACATGTTACAAGTCTCCTAAGCATCACATTTAAACATTCTTTCCCTCCATTTCAGCCCCTACTCATCCTAACACAAAAACCTAACCCGAAAACCCTAGCAAACCCGATGCCACTTAAACTAGTTCAAACCAAGTTCATAGTTAAATTTTCAGAATCTGATCAGTTGATAAAACATAAGATCTGGGCAAAATCAGTAGGTGTTGGGTATTAAGAAAAAAAACTAGGTTGTAGCCCTATGTCTTGTGATCATTTTGCCAGGTGACTCGACCCGATTCGATGTCGGATGAATTAGTTATAGCCGAAATGGCAAAGGTGCGCAGATTCTGCACACCTATAGTAAATGGCTGTTATCTCTAGATTTTTGTATAGTAACCCCTAAATATGTAAAACTAAAAGTTATAGAGGACTCAAATATCTAATCATGCTCACTGGTTTAAGCTTAATCGGAATTACGGTTTGTAAATGACAACCATTTCACCGGGACTGATGTTGGCTGTCCAAAAACAGCCATGACCTTTAATGATGTATCAACCAAGCACCCTTCTCCATGATGCACCACCTTGCCTACTATCTTGCTAAGCACCACCATGATTCACCACCTTGCCTACTATCTTGCTAAGCACCACCATGATTCACCACCTTGCTAGCCTCCTTTCACCTACTTGTCACCACCAAGCAACCACCCACACACCTTAGTCACCACCTAGCTAGCACCCTACCACCTCCATCACCACCTTGGACTCCAAGCAAAACCCTTGTCCACCACTCCAAGTAAACCTAGTCCCTACTTCATGTAAACTTAGGCACTACTCCTTCTTTTACCCTATATATACACGAAATACATACACTCTTTCCAAACTCATTACTAAACTTCATTCTACTTCAAAGTTATGATCTAGCCAAGCTAAGGAAGGTTAAGAAGAAAGTATAAGATGTAGTAGAATCCATAGAAGAGAAGAAAAGAAGTCCTTGATCCATCTCCTAAGTTTTGGGTTTCATTTCACTCATTTTTGACCCATTTCACCCATTCATGTACTAGTAAGCTTTTCTACTCATTCAATAAGCTCTTGTCTTGTTTTAAATCCTTGATAAGCTCTATTAGATCATGTATAAGCTACTTGTTTAAGCCTTAAACCACAAACCCACACGGTTTGGTTTTCCTAAACCAAACGTACCCATTTTGGATTTTTAAGCTGGTAAGCTCTTTTCATAAGCTACAAGCTCGTAAAACTTACTTATTTTAGCTTAATGTAGTAAGCCATAAGCTGCAAAATACTTTTGAGATTGAAAAATACAACTATTATGGATTTTGGACTTAATTCGCAAATCGTTTCATGCATTAAAATAAGCTAGCAGAGTAATTTGGACATGTTTTGTAAAAATTAATCCATGCTAGGGTATATATCTTAACTTTCAGTAACTTACTAAACTATAAAGACTAAAAGTGTCATTTTTATCAAATTATAACTACAAGGGTCTAGTATGTCACTTTTTTCAAAGTACAAGTTTAATTGGTAATCTTTTAAACTGAGGGACACAAAGTCGTCAAAGTGCAAAGGGTATATTATGCACTTTTCAAATTCTAGGTCGATAATGTACATTTTGAAAAAGTATAAAAAATCACATTCAAAACATTACATGATTATAATTTATTTAACTATTGAAGTATTAACTTTTCCAAGATATGATTTAAAATGCATTAAAAATTGTTATGTTATAACCTATTTTATCTTTTTCATTCGAGTGCTTAAAATAAATTAGTCATGTACCCTAGGTTTCGTATCTATTACCTCAATACTAGGGAGCTTTTATATAAGGAGTTTCATCTTGGTTTTACATTCAGAAGGAGTTGTTGGGTTTACAATTTAAAGTGCCCTAGCTCCTAAACGTTTACTGACTGACTTCCTGATTTTTGTTGCGACCCGAACTAGTGTTTTGTTAATCTTCTTTTTACATAATCAAACATCAATATTCCAATTATTACATATCTAATAAAAACTAAGACTTTTTATTCTCATGTTGCCTGTGACGGAGCAGTTATATTATTTTTTTGACATTGACTATCAATTTCCCTATAAACTGTTTCGGTGAGTTCATAGCCCTGCATTTAATATTTCAAATGTTTTATAAACCGAGAGAGGGCGATAAATTTATTAACATGAATGTAATTGTTTCTGTATGCTATTTCATTATTTTATTATTGCCTAAGTATCTGCACTTTGCCTTTAGTCCCCATAATCAGAACGTTATATTACTCTCCGTAGTATTGCGCGATTGATGTGAATAGATATATTTGGGTGGACTCCCCGTTGGTGTACCAATTACGTGTAACCAATTGCTATCATTAGGAATCACGCGGTATTTTGGCAACATACCGCAGGGGCTATTACGTATCACCATACCCTAAGGCTTCATGATTCATGAGCTAATGGACAATAATATATATGTTTTTTCAATATATACGGGAGTATATCAAGAGCCCAATATCGCACTTGCAATTCAAATTATATTACTTATAACATATAGATTACTTAACCTTTGTGTTGACTTTTTAGCATTTGTTTTTATCCTCAGGTAACTAATGCACGGAGTGGCGGAGGACATGAAGATGGAAAAAACCGTTATCCATTTACAAAACTTTTTTGTTTAGATTTTTGGAACCTCTATTTTGTATAAACTCTGTTGAATTAATTGAATGATAATTATTTTTATAACAGACTCTTTTTGAGTCGTTTTCTATGATTATGACTGTTGTACTTTGAAGTAAGACCTTCGATTAGCTTTCGCTTCTATATGTAAATTGGGGTGTTACATATTACATGCAATATCCATTAATATCCTTGTTGTTTCATAATACCGATATATCCATCTAAAAACAATTCTCTTTTTCACTCATCTCCGTCTCGTGTTAGAATCATACCATGATTTTTATATTATTCATTAAATTCTTATTTGATATGAAATTATCTATGATTCGATATCACTATTTTAACAATGTTTCTTTTTGATACCTTAAGCATTTTACAGGAAAGAATTATGATATCATTTTATTAGTGTTATCTTATGTTGTTTGAATGACTCACTAAAGGATGTAAGAAACTGTTGCTGTATATTGTTTCGCTAGCATTGGAAGCACAAGCCGCTAACATGGCAAAATACTGATTATACGACAGGCCCAGAGAAGCTTCTATGGCAGGACCAATGTAGTAAAGTGTTTCAGGAGCTGCCAACCTTCAACTTCTCAAAGGTAGGATGGTGCTATTGTATCATCCGCCTGGTTGAAAGAACGAAATTTGTGTTTTCCGTAGCAACTGTATGAAGACTGGCAAGGTGAAGTTTGCTACTGGTACTTTAACTGAAGAAGCTCTATCCTAGTGGAATTCTTTTGCCCAACCTATTGGATAGAGAGCTTACAATGATTACTGGGTGATATTCAAGATGAATTATGATTAAGAAGTACTGTCCTCGAACTGAAGTCAGAAAGATGGGAAAATGACATTTTACCAATCTGTATGTGAAAGGGATTGATCTCCAAGACACTTAGTGGAAGTATTCTAAGAATTGGCAACCTTGTGTCACATTTGGTGCCAGTTTCTAGAATAATGATGAAGTTTTCATCGAGGGATTGCCTCGAAGGTTTTATAAGAGGAATGTTATCGCCTCTAACCATCAACTTTAAGAGGAAGCCATTAACTTAGCCAGATTGCTAATGGATCAGGTAATAAAGCAACATCTGTGTGCTAGTATCAAGTGATCAAAAATGAAAAGTTTTGGATGACAGAAGAACTTTTTAAAACAACAATAACTACCTAAACCCAACAACTGCTTCATAATCACCACCATAACAGATTAGAAGAAGAAACCTTAGGGCTTATACTGCCACCCTAACTAAAAATATCTGGATATACTGGACACGTTCCCCGTGTGTAAGAATTGCACTCTATATCACACTGGAACCTTGCATTGTTAGTGTAATACTTGTACAAGGTGGGCAATTGACCAAGAACTGCAGAAACAAAGGGCCAACTACTAGAAGTAATCTGCTACTAGTGACAGTTACTTGCCATGCCTATGGAGAGAAAGGGCATTATGAAAATCAGTGCCGAAAGACCTCAACAAACATGCCAGGAAGCGCCTACTGCTAAGGGATAGGGAATGCTCATCAAGACTGAAGTTGCAGTTATGTTTCTTCTAATCCAACATCTAGATTGAGTATTATTTGATTTGGATCCGATAAAAGCTTCGTTAATCATATCTTTGCCTCTAACCTAATATTCCACCATTACAATAGATACGTTTGACCGATATCAATATGGTTGTCGGAGACTTAGTAAAGACAAACCCGTTATTCAGGGTGCATTCCTGACCTTGTTAAACCAAACCTATCAAAATGATCTTATGCTGATTAAACTCGGTAGTTTCGACGTCGTCATTGGTATGGATTGGTTATACAAGTATCATGCTAGGATCATCTGTGATGGAGATCATTAGTCCACATTTCCATCGACAGTGATAACATTAATAATTCGAGGTGACAAAGTTACCCGAGACTTAAGCTCATATCATGTTTAAAACAAGGTATATATCTAGGGATGTCAAGTTTTCGATTGCCTTAAATAATGGAAAAAGAAATCGGACGAGAACGACTAGAAGACATACCGGTAGTTAGAGAATTCCTGGAAGTTTTTCCTGAAGATCTACCTGGCCTTCCTCCCGTTCGTCAAGTAGAATTTCAAATCAATTTAATTCCAGGAGCGACACCTGTAGCCCGAGTACCTTTTTTTTTTAAGGAAATTAGCTCCTTAAATATGACAGGAACTATCTTATCCGACTTCTAGATGTAGGCAGATGAGGTTTTATTCGACCATGTACTTCACCTTGGGGGACTCTTGTCTTTTTTGCTATTAAAGAAAGGCGGATATTTTAGTATGTGTATCGGATTATCAGAGTTGATTTTACTTACCAGTAAAAGAATCATTATACTCATTACCAGGATCGATGACTTATTTGACCAACTTTAAGGTTCGAGTGTTTACTCAAAGATCGACTTGAGATCAGGTTATCATCAACTGAGAGTCAGGGATGAAGATATTCCAAGACTGCTTTCAGAACAAGATACGGACTTTATGAAATTTCAAGTGATGTTCTATTTGGTTTAACTAATTTAGCGGGGCCCTTGTTGTTTTAATGGTTCTCTTGAATCTGTGTGTATAACATAACTTGATATTTTTGTAGTAGTGTTCATCGTTGAAATTCTCATCTAATCCTTGTTTCATAGAAGAGGCACAATTCATCTAAGTATAATCTTGATCATTACTCAAAAAGGAGAAATTATATGCCAAGTTCTCCAAGTGTGATTTCTGGATTCATATCGTGCAATTTCTTGACACTTAATTGATAGTCAAGGACTTCATGTTGACCCCGCCAAGATTGAAGCAGTTAAGAATTGGGCATCTCCTACTACACCCACAGAAATACGTCAATTCTTAGGACTTGCCGGCTACTACCGGAGATTCATCGAAGGTTTTTCGAAGATTACAAAGTCTTTGACTGAATTAACCCAGAAAAACAAGAAGTGTATCTGGGGCGAAGATCAAGAGTCGGCTTTCCAATTACTAAAATAGAAGCTTTGTGAAGCTCCAATCTTAGCATTAAGGAAACGACGATTTTGTTGTTTACTGTGATGCATCCCATTAAGGTCTGGGAGCGGTGTTAATGCAAAGAGAGAAAGTTATTGCATATGCATCCCGACAACTTAAACCTTATGAAGAAAACTATACCACTTGTGATCTCGAATTAGGAGCAGTTGTGTTCGCTCTTAAAATTTAGAGACACTACCTATATGGTACAAAGTGTTCTATATTCACTGATCATAAAAGTCTTCAGCATATCCTTGATCAGAAAGAGTTGAACATGAGACAACGTTGTTGGTTAGAATTACTTGCAGATTACGATTGTGAAATTCGCTACCATCCTAGAAAGGCAAATGTCGTAGCAGATGACTTAATCCGGAAGGAACGAATCAAACCACTCCGAGTTAGATCATTAGTTATGACCATTCATCCAAACTTACCCTCACAAATTCTTAAAGCTCAAACCGAAACACTCAAAGAAGAAAACATCAAGGCTGAAAACTTACAAGGAATAGATAAGGCATTTTAAATACATCCTGATGGAACTCGTTGTATTAAGAACCAAAGTTGGTTACCACTCTTTGGTAATCTGAGAGGCTTAATCATGCATGAGTCCCATAAATCAAAATATTCCATTCACTCGGGTTTTGACAAGATGTATCCGGATCTTAAGAAACTTTATTGGTGGCCTAACATAAAGGCAATCATCGCTGAATATGTTGGCAAATGTTTAACATGTTCTAGAGTTAAGGTAGAATGTCAGAAGCCATCCGGCTTACTGGTACAACCAGAGATTCCTATGTGTAAGTGGGAGAGAATCACAATGTATTTCATCACAAAACTGCCCAAAACATTAAATGGACATGACACAATCTGGGTCATTGTCGATCGCCTTACCAAATCCGCACACTTTATCCCTACCCGAGAGACATATAGTATGGAAACCCTTACAAGGTTATACATCAAAGAAATAGTCTCCCAGCATTGAGTTCCAATATCTATCATCTCAGATCGTGACAGTCATTTCACATCCAGATTCTGGAAATCATTACAAAGTGCTTTGGGTACTCAATTAGACATGAGTATGACATATCATCCCAAAACTGATAGACAAAGTAAAAGAACCATCCAAACACTTGAAGATATGCTTCGAGCCTATGTTATAGATTTTGGAAAAGGATGGGAAAGACACTTACCATTGGTCGAATTCTCATACAATAACAGTTACCATGCCAGTATCAAGGCAACACCATTTAAGGCACTTTATGGTCGAAAGTGCAGATCACCTGTTTGTTGAGCCAAAGTTGGAGATGTTCAGCTTACAGGACTAGAAATAATTTATGAAACCACTGAAAAGATAGTGCAAATTCGACAATGCTTGCAAGCTGCAAGAGATCGGCAAAGAGGTTACACCAATGTAAGGCGAAAGCCTTAAGAATTTCAAGTTAGAGATCGTGTTATGTTAAAAGTATCACCTCGAAAAGGTGTCATTCATTTTGGAAAGCGAGGAAAGCTTAATCCTTGGTACATTGGACCATTCAAAATCCTTGAACGGATTAGTCCAGTGGCATACAAACTAGAGCTTCCTGAAGAGCTTAGTAATTTCCACAATACTTTCCACATTTCTAATCTAAAGAAATGCTTATCTGACGAATCCCATGTCATTCCAATGAAAGAGCTTCGACTTGATGACAAACTCAACTTTGTAGAAGAACCAGTGGAGATTATGGATCGAGAAGTCAAGCAACTGAAACAAAGTCGTATTCCTATAATCAAAGTAAGATGGAACTCTAAAAGAGGACCAGAATTTACATGGGAACGCGAAGATCAAATTCGTGCCAAGTATCCACATCTGTTTTCAAACATCACTCCGGCATCCAACTAAATCTCGGGACGAGATTTCTTTTAAGGGAGGGAGACTATAACAACCCATAATTTTCATCAATGTAAATATCCATCTATTAAATTAGATGCACTGTAATATCCATCTATTATATATATACCACCTTTTTACAGGGAAATTTTTGCTTTATCTCATTATGCAATGTAACTTGCATCTCTAAAGTAAACGAGCTCACGCAACCTCTACCAATGCCATCTCTATCTATGTTTACATCATGTAAACATCCTAATATGTCAAGTCTATATCTTAATATCATTTTTACCAAGTACATTATCCATATAACGTACTTTTCAAAACGTTATATCAAAACAAGCATTAAACGTTAATGTTTATATCAAAACCCTAATTATATGTAATGTATACATATAAAATGAATGTGCAAGCCTTTAAGCATGTGTAAAAGTGTACAATGCACCACATTTGAATTATATTTTCCCTCCAAGTCAATGTATAACTCATTTAAGCTCAAGGTATAAATCAATGAAGCATAAAGTCAAATAAGCTCATTATATCATCGTTTTCATTCTAGTTTCTTTACCACATCTTTAGTACAAGGTATTATACTCAATGTACAACTTCTAAACCCTAAACCTAAACCCTAATTCATAGTAAAACCCTAATAAAAAACCCTAAACCCTAAACAAAACCCTAAAAACCCTAATTTCATTTTAAAACCCTAAACCTTAAAACTAAGCCCTAAACCTTAATCCTAAGCCCTAATCTCAATCCTAACACTAATCCT
>BQNB010157526.1:0-15140 GCA_026074375.1 Tanacetum coccineum | reverse complement strand
TTACAAGACAACACAAAATAATAATTCATATAATGATAGTCATATCACAAGTCATCGTATAAAAATCAAAAATTTCATACTTAGTAATATTGAATTTATTTGACATATCATTGTATAGATTCTCATTTTGATGCAAGTTTTAACAAGGAAATACACATCCTTTAATATTACATTATAGGTTATAACGGAAGATCTTGGAATTGACATTCTAACAAGTATTTGACTCATTAGGTTTCTCGGGGACAGGTTTACTTCTTAGTGGTTGTGGTATGATACCGCGACCACTTAGATAACTAACTATGGATCATATCGTACATGAGTAACCATAATACATGACTATAGGATAGACAACCATGATAAACATAAATCGGTATCATAAAACAGCGAGGTATAATGGAATCACCACTGTATTAAGTCATAAACAACTTGTCTACATATTTTACATAGTTAAAATTTGACAAGTGTCATTATTTATGCCACACATCCAGTGGTTGGATTCTAACAAAAGCTGTAAATGATAAGGATCTAGTCTAGTAATCTAGTGGTCCTCCCTTGTGGTTCTTAAGCTTACGGAACTTGTCCAGAAGACTCTTCATATCTGCTCGGTGGCGGACCTGGATATCCTCGATAATCATCTCCAGAGTAGAAATCCTGACGCGAGCAAGAACAATCTCGTCGTCATGCCTTATTTGCTCTCTCTGAAATCTAGAAATTTGAGTACGGGCTTCTTGAAGTTCGGTTTCTAGTTGGTCAAAATCTCGCTGTATGATTACTCGACCATTACCAAGACCTTTTATCTTATCTTCCATGTGCTCAATGCGCTCAAGAGGGAGCTCATCTAAGTGATTCAAAATAGTCTCGATCTGTTCCTCATGGCGCTCCAGACTCGTCTTATGAGAACTTTCTCCAATCTCAAATACTTGAGGTAGGGCAGAAGTAGAGGAGGATGATCAGGAACGGGCTCGTTTCTGAGATGGTAAAATCTCTTCAGGAAGAAAGAAATCTTGGGGATCAAACATTGGTGATAGTGGTAACACTGGAGATGGAGGCAAAATAGTTGGTGGAGCAATAGGAGCTTGTGGTAGTGGAATAGGTGATTCATTATTAGTAGCATTATATGCTTGCATGACCTTCATATATGGATCATCGTGGAAAGGTGAGATGGCTAGCGAGGCCAAAAGATCCTTAGATAAATCCTCTGAAGGATCAGAAAAAGTGTTTCCCGGTGAGGCTAGGGAATAGTCCGGTAAAGCCGAGGTATAGTCAGGAGTAGTTTTAGAGGAAAAAGCATCCTCAATATAGGATTTAGATAGGACGATAATATGGTGGGTAGATGTAGACATAATTCTGTAACAACCCAGTGGTAAATAACATAAGTTATTTATATATAATTAATAGTTATGTATCTTTACATACTATTCAGGAAATGTAGTGGCACGGGGGACTTTCTTGGATTAAAATAGTTATAGTTTAGGTTTTAACCTTGTTCTCTATAACCTGGGCTCTTGATACCAATCTGTAACACCCCCTTATTTGACATATAGCAGCGGAAGCTAAATTGGGGTATTACTTCATGAATCAACAGTCATAATAATAGAAAACAACTCAAAAGAGACCGTTTTGGGAAAAATTTAGTTATCAAATCAATAATATTCAGAGTTTTACACCAGGATTCCAAAATACATATGAAAACATAGAGTTTGAATGATAACAAGTTGGACGTCCTCAAGTCCAATGCCACTCCGTGCCATAGGTTGCTCAATTACCTAAGATAAACATGCTAAAAAGGTCAACACAAAGGTTGAGTAAAATTCATAGGTTTGAAATGTAATAGTTGAATACAAGTCATTATAAGTGGTAATAATTATAGAATTACAATTATCATTGAAAACAGTATTATTGCCCTAAGCTCATGACACCAACACGTTAACATGAAAATCACCTTAGTGACATTATTGAGGAACAACTATCCTCTTGGAAAAGTAACTTGCCAAAGTTACCCATTATTCTCAAATA
Organism: Tanacetum coccineum; assembly: GCA_026074375.1. NCBI lineage: Eukaryota > Viridiplantae > Streptophyta > Magnoliopsida > Asterales > Asteraceae > Tanacetum > Tanacetum coccineum. The sequence continues at coordinate 13,124 of BQNB010157526.1, read as the reverse complement.
TAGTGCGTTTGATTACCTCATGTGCAGGTAAACACAAACGGGATTCGTCAATCCCAATAGATCTATCGACAATATTCACGTTCATTCGCAAGTGATTAATTTTTCATGATTAAAAGTATCTTGGCAGATAGAGTAAACTTAAGCAATAATATTGTCAGGAAGCACATTTGGAAAATACTTGTATTCATAGTTTATAGCATGTATCCCCCACGGGATTTGGAAAAACATATAAAGGTGGGACTATAAACTCCTTTGGATAAGGTAGTTGATTGATTTGAAATTTAATCCAAATGAAAGTAAACAGCCTCGTCACGCAACCTAGGGTAATATGGTCAGTCTTAGTTTGGATTGTTCAAACTTTAATTCATAAAGTTTAAACGCAAATATTCATTGTGTTTATTAGATTTGTGAAAACATCGTAGCACTGTTCGGGCTATCATAATCCAGAGGTCATGTAGTAAACGTTTGAGGAGCTAGGACGCTTTAAATCGTAAATCTAGCAACTCGTCAAAACGTCTACCCAAATGAAATATCCTCACATGAAACTCCCTAGTAACGTTATACATAATTTATCATCCTCTAGCTTATTCAAAAGCTAGAGGATGATAAATTATGTATAACATAATTGTTCTATAGTGTTTTGATCGACGAATGATAACGACAAATGTGTCAGGCTTTAATAAAATAGAGTCTTATAATATTTAAATATATTTTTATAATTAATATAAAAATATTACATATTATACCCTTGAGAATATGAATATAAATATGACAATATATACCCTTTGTATAGATATATTTACAAATTTAATCCCTTTATATATGATTTTTAAAATATTTAACCCTTAACTTTTAAATATGGCAAAACAAACCCCTAAAGTTTAACTTTAGGATAATTACATTTTTGGCTCGAAAGTTTAATAATTTCAAAAGTTACAATATATACCCCTATGCATGAAATGTTTTGCGTTTTTAGTCCAAATTCCATAATCTTTGTATTTTTGAAATCCAAATTCATTTTGAAGCTTATAGCTTATTACTATAAGCTAAAATAAGTAAGTTTTATGAGCTTGAAGCTTATGAAAAGAGCTTATGAGCTAAAATAAGTAAGTTTTATGGGTTCGTTTGGTTTAGGAAAACCAAACCGTGTGGGTTTGTGGTTCAAGGATTAAAAAAGTAGCTTATACATGATCTAATAGAGCTTATTAAAGATTTAAAACAAGACAAGAGCTTATTGAATGAGTAAAAAAGCTTACTAGTACATGAATGGGTGAAATGGGTCGAAAATGAGTGAAATGAAATCCAAAACTTAGGAGATGGATCAAGGACTTATTTTCTTCTCTTCTATTGATTTTACTACAACTTATACTTCCTTCTTAACCTTCCTTAGCTTGGCTAGATCATAACTTTGAGATGTTTTGAGTTTAAATGGTGAATTGAAGAAGTTTGTATGTGTTCATGTATATATAGTGCAAAAGGAAGAGTAGGGACCAAGTTTACTTGGTGTGGTGGCCAAGTTGCATGGAGTAGTAACCAAGGTGTAGCCATGGTGACTAAGGAGAGCTAGGAAAGTAGTATGGTGAGGTGCAAGGTATTGGTGAAGGGTGCGGCACACCAAGGAGGTGACAAGGTTCAACTTGGTGTGCAAGTTTGTTTAAGTAGGTGATTCATGGAGGTGCTTGGGTGCTAGGGTGGTGACAAGGTGCTGAAGGTGGCTAGCAAGGTGGTGAGTCATGGTGGAGTTAGGGTGGTTGCTTGGTTAGTTTGAGCTAGTTAGGGGGTGACGGGTTTATTAGGGTTTTTGGGTTAGGGTTTTAGTTTTTAGGATGAGTAGGGGCTGAAATGGAGGTAAAAAATGCTTAAATAAAGGTTCATTGTAATCATGTCACAGTACTAGAAAGGTGTGCAAATACCTTAGAAAAAATGGAGGGAAAATGCTAGTTTGAATAGTTATGGCATTGCCAGGTAGTACCATATGGCTTTAAAGGAGTTGTACGTAAGTTTTTGGATGGAAATATAATTCAAAAGCTATGCATTGTACATTTGTACACATGTCTTATTAGTTTGTACCTTTGTTTTGTATGTAAATATTACATGTAATCGGGGTTTTGATATAAACGTTAACGTATAAAGTCCGTTTTATAATAACGTTATAAATAATACGTTAAATAGATAACGTATGTTAAAAATGGAGTTTAAAGATATTGCTTGACATATTATAATGTTTATTTAATACAAACGTCGATGAAATTGGCATTGGTAGGTTGCGTAAGCACGTTTACATTTGTAATGTAAGTTACGTTACATTATGGATGGAATAAAGCAAAAATCTTTCCATGAAAATGGTTGCATCTAATTTAATATATGGATAATTACATAGAGGAAATTGCATCTAATTTAATAGATGGATAATTACATAGAGGAAAATTGTGGGTTGTTATAATCAATATCACATCTACTCATTTGTTTAACGTCTTTTATTTCAATATCACATCGACTCATTTATTTAACGTCTTTAATATCAATATCACATCGACTTTGTCTGTTCAACGTCTTTTATATCAATATCACATTGACTAATCCTATTAACGTCGCATCATATACATGATATATCAATATCACTTCGACTCATCCATTTTACGTCTCATCATGTATGTCGATATAACATCTACTCATCCGTTTAACGTCTTTTATATCAATATCACATCGACTTGTCCGTTTAATGTCTCAATACGTATGTCGATATCACATCGACTCATCCGCTTAACGCCTTTTATAGCATATCAAATTGACTCACCCGTTTAACGTCTCATCATCTATATTAGTATCACATCGACTTATCCGTTTAATGTCTTAGTATGTATCTTGATATCACGCCAACTCATCCGTTTAACGTCTTTTATAGCATATCACATCGACTCACCCGTTTAATGTCTCATCATCTATATCAGTATCACATCGACTCATCCGTTTAATGTCTCAGTATGTATGTTGATATCACGTCGACTCATCCATTTGACGTCTTTTATAGCATATCACATCGACTCACCCATTTAACGTCTCATCATCTATATCAATATCACATCGACTTATCCGTTTAATGTCTCAGTATGTATGTCGATATCACGTCGACTCATCCGTTTAACGTCTTTATAGCATATCACATCGACTCACCCTTTTAAGTTGATCGCCGCCGTTGGGCGGTGGTCAACGGCGGCAGTCAACGGCGGTCAACGCCGCCGGACCACCGCCCAACGGCGGCGGTCAACGACGGTCAACGGTGGCGAACCACCGTTGACCACCGCCGGACCACCGGTCAACGGTGGTTGACCGCCAGTCAACCGGCGGGTCACGGCCGGGTCAGGTCGGGTATTAGGCCGGGTCAGTTCGGGTTATGGGCCGGGTCAGTTCAGGTTATGAGCCGGGTCGGGTTATGGGCCGGGTCAGGTCGGGTCACGGGCCGGGTCAAGTTCGGGTCGTGGGCCGGGTCGGGTTGCCATGTGGCACCACCTGAGTGGGCCACGTGGCACCCGGGTAATAATCCTCCCCCATGGCAAGCATGGGACTCGAACCATGCACCTCTCGTTTGAGAGGTAGAGGAGTTACCAGCTGTGCTGGGCATACCCTCAATAATATATATGCAACATTAAATATTAAACCCTTATTGAATTTGGTCCAGGTCAATTTAATAAGAAAGGTTCAAACAGGGACAAAAAAGGGTCAAAATAAAAAGGTTCACATATGAAAGGCCGGTACCGTTGGACTCGTAATTTCGTGCTCTTTCCAATGGTGTGATCGAGGAATATTAACGACTTCGTTTGAACCTCGATAAACGTGAAAACGTCATCGAAAGTCACCCGAAAATTACCGTTTTTGCTTCGTTTTCAATCCTTTGTACCTGTAAGACATAAAAACACAATACAAACATATTTGCAACATAATTACTCATATTTTAGTGTTTTAGTCCATTTATTAGCATTTTCCGGGGTACAAATGATGTGTGTTTTAGCGCACATCACGTCTCATCATCTATATAAGTATCACATCGACTCATCCGTTTAATGTCTCAGTATGTATGTTGATATCATGTTGACTTATTTGGTTTAACGTATTTTATAGCATATCACATAGACTCACCCGTTTAACGTCTCATCATCTATATCAATATCACATCGACTCATTTGTTTAACGTCTTTTATTTCAATATCACATCGACTCATTTATTTAACGTCTTTTATATCAATATCACATCGACTTATCCGTTTAATGTCTCAATATGTATGTCGATATCACATTGACTCATCCGCTTAACGTCTTTTATAGCATATCAAATCGACTCACCCGTTTAACGTCTCATCATCTATATCAGTATCACATCGACTTATCCGTTTAATGTCTTAGTATGTATGTCGATATCACGTCGACTCATCCGTTTAACGTCTTTTATAGCATATCACATCGACTCACCCGTTTAACGTCTCATCATCTATATCAATATCACATCGACTCATCCGTTTAATGTCTCAGTATGTATGTCGATATCACGTCGACTCATCCGTTTAACGTCTTTTATAGCATATCACATCGACTCACCCGTTTAACGTCTCATCATCTATATCAATATCACATCGACTCATTTGTTTAACGTCTTTTATTTCAATATCACATCGACTCATTTATTTAACGTCTTTTATATCAATATCACATCGACTTCGTCTGTTCAACGTCTTTTATATCAATATCACATCGACTAATCCTTTTAACGTCGCATCATATACATGATATATCAATATCACATCGACTCATCCATTTTACGTCTCATCATGTATGTCGATATCACATCTACTCATCCGTTTAACGTCTTTTATATCAATATCACATCGACTTATCCGTTTAATGTCTCAATATGTATGTCGATATCACATCGACTCATCCGCTTAACGCCTTTTATAGCATATCAAATCGACTCACCCGTTTAACGTCTCATCATCTATATTAGTATCACATCGACTTATCCGTTTAATGTCTCAGTATGTATCTCGATATCACGTCGACTCATCCGTTTAACGTCTTTTATAGAAATACACATTGAACTTAACCCGCGTTTAAACGTCCTCATCATCTATATCAATATCATATCGACTCATTTGTTTAACGTCTTTTATTTCAATATCACATCGACTCATTTATTTAACGTCTTTTATATCAATATCACATCGACTAATCCTTTTAACGTCGCATCATATACATGATATATCAATATCACATCGACTCATCCGTTTTACGTCTCATCATGTATGTCGATATCACATCTACTCATCCGTTTAACGTCTTTTATATCAATATCACATCGACTTATCCGTTTAATGTCTCAATATGTATGTCGATATCACATCGACTCATCCGCTTAACGCCTTTTATAGCATATCAAATCGACTCACCCGTTTAACGTCTCATCATCTATATCAGTATCACATCGACTTATCCGTTTAATGTCTCAGTATGTATCTCGATATCACGTCGACTCATCCGTTTAACGTCTTTTATAGCATATCACATCGACTCACCCGTTTAACGTCTCATCATCTATATCAATATCACATCGACTCATTTGTTTAACGTCTTTTATTTCAATATCACATCGACTCATTTATTTAACGTCTTTTATATCAATATCACATCGACTTCGTCTGTTCAACGTCTTTTATATCAATATCACATCGACTAATCCTTTTAACGTCGCATCATATACATGATATATCAATATCACATCGACTCATCCGTTTTACGTCTCATCATGTATGTCGATATCACATCTACTCATCCGTTTAACGTCTTTTATATCAATATCACATCGACTTATCCGTTTAATGTCTCAATATGTATGTCGATATCACATCGACTCATTGATAGTAGCTTTTATACACGAAAAATATTTATAAAATATAATACTTTAAAAGAGAAATTAAAAGTACGCAATTTACCTTTGATAAAATCCCATCTACAAAAATAATATATCATATAATAAAATAATACTATGTTTGACCGTATAAGTAAGATCACCCGTGTTCGATTTCCCCTAACGACTCAGCAATGGAAACCTCGATCTCGTTTCGGAATGATTGATAGTGAATAAGAAAAGAGATATTTTTGATTATTATACTACTAATATTAAATGCAAATTAAACAACTAATAACAACTTAAACTAATTACGAAAGTAAAATAAAAATGCGACATTTAAGAAAACAAATACAATTTAAATCTTAAAGTTGTAAACTAGATTCCTAAACCTAAATTAATGCTAAAGAAAATTTTAGAAAAAGAAAAATATTTTTTAAGGGCTTTTCGGATTTTTTTTTTATGAATTAAATACTATTTAATCTAAATTAAATTCTAAAAATAGAAATTAAATTGATAAAAACTAAGAAAAATACTTTTTAAACTAAATTAATTCTAAATTACTTAAAAAGATGAGAAAAACATTTTTATTACTAATTTTTCTATTTTTTTTTTATTTGATTTTTGAAAATGAAATATTAAAAACTAAATTCGAAAATTAATTTTTAAAAATATAAAACTTAAACTAAAAATTATATAAAAATATTTTTTATAAAAAGAAATAATGCAGAAAATTAATTTTATTAAAAGCCCTAATTTTTAATGAGTAATTATAAACTAATTTAAGTAATTAAAAAAAAACTAATTTATTATTTATAAAAAACTATTTCTATTAAGCTAAATGAAATCTGCCAAAACACATGGGTTGAAAGTGACACAAATCAAAGTTGAGGGTAGGCGGCCAAACATTAAAGTTTTATGAAAAACACAAAGTTTGATCTATTGACAGAAATAGTCCCTGGACTTGGGACTAACTAGACTAACAATTAAACTAACGAAGGACTAACATTGAAAATCAAAAGGACTAACTGTGAAAAAATATCAATACCACATCGACTCATTTGTTTAACGTCTTTTATATCAATATCACATCGACTCATTTATTTAACATCTTTTATAGCATATCACATCGACTCACCTGTTTAACATCTCATCATCTATATCAATATCACATCAACTCATTTGTTTAACGTCTTTTATTTCTATATCACATCGACTTATTTATTTAACGTTTTTTATATCAATATCACATCGACTTTGTTTGTTCAACGTCTTTTTTATCATATATATATATCAATATCATATCGACTGCAGCATTAACGTCCATGTTATAAGAAATACCAATAGCCGAGGTCGTTCTTTTATTTCTAAATTACACCCGTTGATGCACACCGTACGACACCCATATGCAAGATTAGTGGTGGATGGAAAGAAAAAAAAATGGTGTTTAAATAACCTCCCTGTTGCAAATAATACCTATTCACATCAATTGCCAAAGATTTGTTAGGTTGAATAAAAAGATTTCATAGATAGATGTGTAATTATACACGTTTATCTATAATAATTACACACAAACCGAACAACCGAATCAGTACGAACGCCGGATGTGTAGCAATTTCGTAAACACGCACACAAAGAAAGCAAAAGTCGAGATAATCTTTTATGTCATACTCTGACATACCTTCATATTCAAATATATTCCCTTTGTTAATCCACTACCAAAACACCTCATTTGTTTTTTTTGTTGAAATAAAACCCCTCATTTTTTATAATCTCCTCTCAACCTTTTCCTTGGATCGTCTAGTTCGAAAGCTCTAACAGGTATCTTTTACTTGATTGGTTTATTCAATTTTCTATACTTGTTTTTTCATTGTTTTTTGTTGATAACATAACAGACTTTTTTTGTTAATTTTATTATTATTTACAATAGTTTGGTTGAAATTATGGATATTTCATTTTTCTTTACCATTTCCTTTAGATCGATATAGAAGTTTTAACAATTATTTGCAACTACTTTCGGTAAAAAGAATTGCGTGCAAGTGTTTGTTTGTACTTTAGGCTACATAGATACGGATCCAACGATTTTATATCTAAATAGTTAAATATAAAGTTTGAAGAAAGAGTACTTAATTTATGCCCCACACCTGATTGGTATGTCTGCTTTTCTGCTGAGAAGTTTCATTCGTGTGGCTGTCCCTTTTGTGTATGATTTTTTGGAAAAGTAGAACTTTTTAGTTTGGTGGGTATTTTTGAAGTTAACTTTTTCCCCTAAAACATTTTACACCTTTTTTTTGTCAATTTGTAGAATGTTAGGGGTTGACCAAGTTATTGATTCGAAGTTAACTTTTATGCAGAAACAATGTTTGGAAATCAGTTTATCTCGGTAATTGAACCAGATACTAAACTTGGTAAAGGCATGGTATGTGGACAAATACATTGCGCATTTTTTTAATGGCAATTTTTTTTCACAACCTATACCACATATCTCACCATATATTTCGCACATGCCTTCAGCGAGGCTTGAACCTACAACCTATAGGTTGGTGGGGAACTCACATACCCAAGAATATCCTTGGTGGTCCATGGTTTGGACTTAATCTATTATTGGAAAACTTGTTAACCTTGTGTGATGCAATCAGACAGTCCTGCACAAGGACTACTTACTCGGAGGCTCATACCACGGGAATGACTTGATCTTTCTTCTAAACTGCTATGGAGTCTGATGGCAAGTGGAGGTGAAATGTTTATTTCTGAATACGATGTCTCATGTGGGACCTGTATGGGCAGACTTTGTGATGCATAATGTTACCAATGATGTTACGATGCTACATTTTGTCAAAGAGGGCAATGACATATTCTATGTCTCAACCTACAACATATTCACACACATTCTACATTTAATATAAACGTATCCTTTCGGTATATGTGTAAATATATTAATGTATTGTCAATTTTAGATTACGATGTGGAACGAATGGGTTGGTTTTGCAATTGGAGGTAGCATGCAACTCACGGTGATGAGCACAGAGCTTTTTACAAAAACCTGACATCGAAGGTTTTAAAATCGGGCCGAATCGTAAGTTTGCTACTATAAATATATTTCACTAATCCTGCTATTTGATTCTTCTACAGAACATACCAGAAGAGTTTGGCGATAGGCACAAAGTTCGCGTCTATTCTTTAGCGGTTGTGAGTCACTGCAACAAAAAATTTGTATTAAAGCTGCGTAAAAGGACTGAATCTTTTGAAATATTTTTGACACCAACACTGAGGAACATGATGGATAGATTTGGGTTCAGGGCTGGCCAGTGGGTTCGGTTTTATCTTAGCGAGGATACAACTTTGAAGGATGGATTCATACGCTTTGAAGTTTGCTGATGACCTACTCCTGTGCAATGTTGCAAGTGTTATGTTTTGGTATGGCCTATAAAATATGGCACATTTTATACTTAAGTCCTCTTTTGGTGGATGTGCATGTGTATCTAATTAATGGGTAGGGTTGAACAAACGTGTATGTATGTACAAATGAATGTTCCTAAGGTAATAGTATTAATTTTTCTGGTTAGCATGTTCGTTGATTCCAGGATACGGTTTGGATTCCGGCATGGGGTAAACTGGTATTGACCGGTGTAGATGACGTACCCCTACCCGTCCTTACGGCCGTGTTGATGCTTGTTGTGCCTTTTAGCTAATAGGTCTGCCCGTGTAACACCCTCATCCAACGGACATTGGATTGCGTAGCAAAATTAGCAATTTGGATGTTACTAAATAGCCCCATTCACCAAGACAATAGAAAACGACCCCAAAAGAGACATTTGACAAACATGTGTTCCATTATTAATCAGAGTTAAAAACACGTTTAGGTCCCCACAGAATCGCAACCACAACCATCATAACATTTGAAAAACTATTGTTTCAAAATAAAGACATAGTTTTAGAACAACTTAAGACATTGTTTTTAAAAGACAAGGAACACACAAGTAGTCTTTCATCAAATCCATTACACGCATGAAACCTCCACGCCATCGTTGCCTTCATCCTTGGTTACCTAGGTTAAAACATGTTTAAAACGGCAACAACAATGTTGAGTGAAATTCATAGAGTTTAAAATAATTAATAAGCAATAATCTTTGAACACATAATTAGTTCTCGGGAAAACAAAGAAACGAATGCAATGTATGGCAACTTCTTTTCTTTCACGCAATAAGCTCATGACACCGAACGTTAACAATACATATGGCATTTCATATATTAGTGTGCCTCATAACAAGGTATTATTGTCATATACCTACTACTTTCTAAATACAAAATGTCCGTTTGACAGGGTGGTCACAAGGATTCAAACCCCAGACAAGGTTGTCAAACCTAATAGATCTATTTAATGCATTAGCGTTCACCATACAAGGCAATTAACGATTCATGAAATAAGGGAGTTCGACAATAGCTACTTATGTGGAAACAATCTCGTAATCGGGTCAAGCATACCATAAAATCATATGTGTTCGATTTTATAAAACAAACATGCATCCCCCTCGCGGGTTTAAAAACAATTAAAAGATTTAAATGCGAGGCTATGAACTCACCTTAAGCAAAAGATCAAAATCAATCAAATCGACAAGCGCAAATAGCTTCACGTCCTAACTGCGACCTATATAATACATATATAGCGGTACGTGACTAAAAGTATAATAAATCATATATTACATACTTGAATTAATATATATAGTATTATTACGTATATACAATCATATACTACAATCTCCAAGTGCGACGCAAAACATTTCACATTGACGCACTAATCAATATTACAACGTTTTCCATAAAGTTTTCATTTTTAGAAAGTTACCGAAAGTAAGGATAATATAATCCGAACTTCATATTTCATTAACAATTAACTAACATTATGAACCCTTTGCTCATTATAGACTTTATTAAAAGGTTTACGCAAGTTTGACTTTCAAAATTCAAACTTCGTAGTTGACTTTTTACCCCAAAAATACCCAAACTTGACTCGGCCATAAAATGTTCGTTATTAAGAGTTACGTGACGATCCACCTAGCAAAACGAAGCTTAAGGCTAACACTATCACTTGACATTATCAAAAATAACTTTCAAAAATTTCTCGACTCGCTACGGTCAAGTCAGACTTTCTGGTCAAACTTAGTCAACCCAAAACCTATGAAAACGACATTTTCAACATAATCCGACTATCAAAATACGCTTAACTAGTCTATGTAATTATACCAAAGCCATCAAACTTTGGTCAATAACCAAACACACTTTCAATAATTTCCGCACTTGAATCATCTAGCAATAATCATAATACACGCAATATAACTAAATAAATTAACACATAAACATAAATGAGTGCTCACAATGCTATAACAAAAATCAAATTTTGTTTCCCCCTTGCCTTTTGAATTCGGACGAACAACAAGACCAAACAAACAAACCCTTTTTAATCAATCAACCCCAAAACAACAACAATCTAACCCCTTTTGAACACCCCTTATACACGAAAACACCAAGAACACACCAAAAATTCAACTTCTTCAAATCTTATTGCATGTGAGGTTTTAATAGTGGGTTTTGTAGCTCTTGAAACAAGGATTAAGAATATATAATTTGATTGTGTTGCATGTCGGAAAAAGTAGCCGGAAAAGTGGTGTTTGTGGGTGGCCGGTTTCGAACAAGAGAGAGGAGAGGGAGGAGTAAAAATTTTATAAAAAGAAAAATGAAAGTATAAGTGTGGTATTTATAGAATTGAAGTTTGGAAATTTGGCAATTCTAGTCCCTCTATTCTCAAGCCTTTTTAAAACTAGTGCAAATCATTATTTCTTTTATTTAAAATCAGCCATAAACTCGGGTCACACCACGTTAATAAATATTTTAAATTCGTCCCACAAAATTTTCTTTAAAACGTTAAACCTCATAAAACACGACTTTTAAACACAGTTTTTACAAAAACTCAGGGAAACGTTGTAAAATATAAAAATAACATATTTACGCTCTCGGAGCAACAATATAATTTTTTTTTGACTTTCTTAGACTCTAAAAATAAATAGAAACTCAATCACGGCATGAAATTACCCTATAAATGGAAATTCTCACCAAACCTTATATAGTATAAACGACTATAACTATTTACGTAGCCAAAAATAATTATCGCAGCTCGGGATAGACGTTGACTTGAAACTCGGGTTGTTACAGTCCGTTATCTATATCTTTTTCGAACAACTTTGTAATCTTTTGTATATGGTTCCTTAAAGCTTAAGGTATAACGTAAGCCTAATTTTTTCTGAAGTGTGGGTTTGAACTTCGAAGTATGGTTTATGTTGATTATGGGGGGTTTGTTTTGGCCTATATGTGTTGCTTATGATCTTATATAAGCTCATAAGTCTAAAAATAACCCAGAAAATTGAGGCTTATGAATCAAATAAGCTCATAATCCCACATTATAGCAAAAACAAACAACCCCATTGGTATACACCACTAATGACTCAAACTGCATATACTCCTACAGTCCTACACAACCTTATACCAGCTTAATTTTTTTGTTACGGAGTACAATTTTTGTTCAACTTTTGAGTCTTTTGTCCACTTGCATGCCCTAATTATCTTTCTTCATGACATGACCCAACTATTTATACATCGACTCCCTCTATCTCGTCTCTGACTTTGTATATGCAATTTTAGACGATAATTTGGTGGTACTATTCATTGAAATGACCTTACACATCCACTTCCTCTGTCTCTGACTCTCTCATCTCTGACACCCGGGGCATGCAATTTCAGACGACAAATTGGTTATACTTTACCTGACATACGTACCTAGAAGTTGACTAACAAATTAATGAGGCAAAACACCTGACTATTTCCGTTCTAAAATAAGCTTAAAAGCAATGTTTTGAAAACCGGGTCTTTAATCGACCCGGTCGAGTCACTGGGTCACCGAGTTACCGATACAACCGGTTGGACCGCCGGGTCAAGCCGGTCTTCCAAACAAAAAAATAAAAAATATTTGCAAAGATTAGAAAAAAGTATGTATATAAATCATGAAATATTTCATATATTAAGCATAAAAACTAGTATTTATTAACAATTATAACATGTAAAAATAAAATTACGTCGCAAATATATAAAATAAACATGCTTTATTTAGAAAAAAACACAAAAAAACTGAACCCCGGCAGGGTCTCGTGAACCGGGTTGACCCGGGTCACTC
>BQNB010157525.1:0-15140 GCA_026074375.1 Tanacetum coccineum | reverse complement strand
GGATGGTAAGTGTGTGAGTGTGTGTGTATGTGTGTGTGAAATTTAAATTCAAATGAGAGTGTGTGTGAGTGTAGAAGTGAAGAAGAGAATGAATAGCGAATATGTAGTAGAGAATGTTGTGATGTCCTGTATAGAAGCCTATGCTGGAATATTAGGGGACAAGAAGTACCACAAAGTACAATGTGTAAGGGAATGTGAGTTGTCATGTAGGAGGATAAGATTTAGGGAAGGTTTAAGGTTTATAGTGTTGAAGAGGATGACGAAGATAGGAATAATTAAAGGATTGATTATGGGATTTATCATATTGCCATTAAGGGGGAAAAGACTTGGGCAATGATGATTAAGGAAAAATTTGGAAAATGGGAAGGAATGTTTAAATTATGTGGGAATGTAAGAATAATCATTTGTTTTGGGAAGAAGGAATTAACAAATGGTTAAAGAATGTTTAAGTTATAAGTGAGGTGTAAGTGATATGTGAGGAATACATGTGGGAGTTTGTAAAACATTTATGTATGAAAAGGTAAGAAGGATCAAAGCATAATTAACCTTCAATTACCACAAACTCAAATAGTAATTAAGACTTAATCCATGATTATCAACAATGGATTTGATTACTAATCATCTTGATGTAAACAAGGTAAGTGCTTTGCATCTCAAGTAAAGCATATCATGTAATGGTAAAGGATGCGTTTACACAAAGTGACCTTTGACTTAGTTTGACCAATAAGGGAGTAAAACTTGTTACGTGATTAGAAACAACATAAATCTAGATTAAGTTCAAATGAGTACTTTCGTTTGATGGTATGTTGAAAGTATATTCATACTAGGTTTAGAAAAGAAGTTTCGGTCTTGGCTAGAGGCGTTTGATAAAAGAAATGAGTCGGTGTTTTATTGAAAAATTAGAGGACTTGTTTTTGCTCCTTTCTAAGTCTAAACCTCGTTTCTAGTGTTTCTAATTGCAAGCATCATGTACATACCTTTATTGAAAGATCCACATGTGTCGGGTAAGAGGAAAGCCGATAAGTAAAATTCTGTAAAACAGAATTCGAGAGTTGCACGCTGGCCACGTGCTGACGCGTGACCAGTGCGCTAGAAGCCTAGTTCCCTTTTTACGAATTTTGGCTATCGTTTGTTATTTTAAGTGTTGCGAACGTTTATTTGTCATCGTCAAAACATAATAAAGATCTTAGTCAATGTTTCCCCAACATAAGGTAATTAGGTCTTGCTTGTGGATAGTAAACTGGTTGTTGTGGAGTAGCAGCAAAAATTGCAAGTGGATTGGCATTCCTTGTTAATCTTTCAGCTCGAATATCATTCACTTCATTCCAATGTTGTTTGATGATGTCAAAGAGTTTGTGGTATTAGATAGTCTTTAAATCTTGTCATTGCTTGACGATAGTCACAAACCTTTACAATTCAGGTTGAAGCTGAAGTAGAAATTAAACATTCACTTGATGATTGGATATTTCACATTTATTTCCGACCAACTCATTCATCAGTTTGTAAAACCTTGAGTAGTATGATTCAAGTGATTCCTCGTCCCTTGAGGTGAATTTACCAAATGCCTAAAACAAATTTATCTTAACATCCTGTTTGTTGATAATCTCACCCCGCATCAAACGTTCAATTACTTTTCACGTCTCCTTAGCGTTTGGACAAGCATCTACATCCCAGTAAATATGATGTGAACTGCTTCTGCTTTAGCATTAATGAACTTCTTTTTCTCTTCACTCACAGATGAATATGTTTCGAGTCTTATTCTTTCATCTTGAGTTGCTAAAGTTTCAGTTGCTTTTGTAGCAGGATGAGTAACCATTATAAACTCATATGTGCCTTCATCAATACAACGATTGATTAGATCATGATTTGGTCTTGTAGCAATGTATCGTCTAATTCGGGATTTACACTGAACGCAACTCCCTGAAACAAGCATTGGTGCACGATCTTTGCCACCAGATTCCATAATTGCATTATACGTAGCACTTGTAGACATTTTATTGTTTATGCGGATAAGTGTAAATGAGAAAGTTTTACAATCCTCCTAGGCATAGTACCTAATTGTTGTAGTGTAGTATAGGCAAGACTGTTGGGCCAATTCAGTGCCCAGTGATCTTTCACTTAGGATTTGACTACAAAATATCCTAAGTGTTAATAACCTTTAACATTTCAAGGTCACTGAGTGAACAGTCACTGAGTGAGTTACCTTCAGGATGCTTAGCCTTAGTCTATAAAAAAGACTCTAGCATTCAGTGGAAGACCCTGAAGATAAGAGACTAAAAAGTAGGCGAGATAGTTTGAAACAGACAAGTCCAAGCTCTTATCTTCCTGAAATATATCATGAATATGGTATGAAGACAATGTTAGTGTCAGTACTGACCTTAGAAAGTGTTGTTGTCCCATACTTAGAATAGAAATGTAATATAGACAAAGTTGTACGTTGAGTACTAGCCTATCAATATTGGGACACACACTTATCACCCATGTGGGTATGACCCTACCTAAGTAGTATATATATAGAACTCTTGTAATGGGGGTAGGTGTAAGTTTCTGCATTCAAAGTCGTAACTTTCACAAACACCTACTCCTCTAAATCTACTAAGTCTCTGAGCAAGCTTAGTTGGTTAGCATAGTAGTTAACTTTGCATAACAATTTAGGTTTATGCAAAGTTATTAGTGAGCAGATAAGACACACACACACATCGTCATTCAATCCCCATTGTAGTTCCGCATACAATAGGGTATAATTCTTAATAAAAAGAGTTAAACGTTGAAAAGTTATTTTTATGTCTTTTACTTATTAGTTATCTTTACATACACAAAACCTTTTCAAAGAACAAATATTTTACTTTATTTACTAGCCATGAGTTAGTTAATGATAACTTTGTAGTTATTGTTCACTAACTAAGAGGGAACAACAAATGGTATTAGAGCAGAAGGTTTATAAAACCTTTTTAACACTAATCTACTAAGTTTTTAAAACCTAGATCCTAAAATGGTTGCAGTAAATAATGTACCCCAGCTAGTAGACAAAAAGAGAGGCAGCTATTCTGCTATTGCTCCTAAACTAGAGCCGGGAAAATTTAATAAGTGAAAAAAGCGAATGCTTTGCTACCTAGCGGGAATGGAACCCTACTACTTAAAATGTATTAAGGATGGTCCATTTCAGCCAAAAACAATTGAAGGTGATGTAAAGCCTGAGTCCTAATAGACCTCATATGAGAGGAGGGTAGTCGTTCAAGACCAACGCCTTAAAAGCATCATTATGTCATGTCTACCAGATGACATAATGGAGTCAATTATTAGCTGTAAAACAACTAAAGCAACATGGACTTACTTGGTTCATAACTTTGAAGGTCCTTCAGATACTAAGGAAAACAAGATCATGGATCTGAAACTTTAGTATTAAACTTTCAGGGCTAAACCCACTGAAAGTCTCTCACAGACCTACACCCGCTATAAGACCTTGCTCAATGAGCTTTCCAATGATGGTGTTAACCTCTCTAAACATGAAATCGATGTTGGTTTCGTAAACAGTCTCCCTGAGAAGTGGCTAACCTTCTCTTAGGGATTGAGGAATGCTAATCATACTCAGACTCTTGACCTAGCAGATATCTATGAAAGGTTTGTCTATGAGGACAACCTAATCCAAAGAAGGTATTCTGACACCAAAAAGGCCCTTATAACTACTCCCTCAAGCAATGCTATTTCTGCTGCCTTCTTTTCTAACAATGTTATACAGGATTTCCAAAAATAATCTGATGATGAGGTAGATGAAAGGACTAGTGAGGAGTATCTCAAAGACTTAGATATTGAGTTTCATGAAAGAGCCCTTTTGGAAAATTCAAAACATCTTATAAAAAGAACAAATAACTTTTCTAGTTAAAAAACAAATGAAAACACTGAATGTTACAAATGTGGCAATAAAGGTCATTTTGCAAAAGACTGCTTTTCTAAAACGTCCGAACCTTCTTATAAATCACCAATGACTGGTTATTCATCAGTATCAAAAGGCTTTCAACCCAAGTTTACTTCAAAACTTATTCAGTCTTCTCAAAACTCAAGTAGTCAGGCTAATCCAAAAATTCAAAAAGATTACAAGGCTGGGTATAAGAAAATGAAAGCTAAACTTACACTCTTGAGGCCAGTGTAACAACCCAAGTTTTTACGATGCGTATGACGATCGTAGATTCGACGTCATAATTATTATTTCATAAGTTCATATGAACGAACGTCGACATTTAAAATTTTATTTGTCAAGAATAGTTATTTTCGTATTTTATTACGAAAGGAATTTAGAAATTTTTATTTTGTCGTTTCGCGAGCCAACGTTTGACCGCACGTCCGTTAAACGTTTTTAGCATCATAATAAATTATGACGCGCATCGTTAATCTTTTATTTTTGTAAATTACATCTTTATGGACTCCGACGTCTTTTATTCGTCGACTTGGCCAAAACTCGCGTTTTATTTAAATAGACATGTTTATATTTATAATGTCAAATGTTACATTTTAATTAAAAAGGGATAACAAGGATTATAAAAGTAAATAAATTGCAAAAAAAATTATGCATGCTCTCCCCTAGCCTTGTAGCCGCCGGCTATAGTACCCCAAACACACAAACTAAACATTTTGAGTCCCAACACAAGTAATGATGACGGATTACTTATACTTCCAAGTAAACTCTTATATACGCACAAGGAATAAACACACCTAGTTCCAAAAAAAATTGTTTCTCTCCTTCCTTGTCCCTTGAGTTCGGCCGGACATACACATACAAACACAAGCATCATCAACAAAGTTTGATTATTGAAATCCATTTAAACCTCACTAAAACAATGATTTAAATCAAGAAAGAACCAAGTGTGAAGTTGTTTTCTTTTTCCCCCTTTCTTCTTGGTGCTCGTTGAACCCACTAACCCACACACACTTGATGTTTTGATTTTTCCAACTATCAAAAATAGTTTAGATGATGATGTCTTAATCATCTAAGGTGAAAAAGGTTACATGCAACAAGGTTTATGCATGTTGGGATTTTGAATAAAACAAGAAGGTTTATGTTAGTAAAAGGGGTTTTGATCAAAGATACTAATTAGAAACTAGTGGGAAAAGGAGTAGAAAAGTGTTAGTGAAAGATTCGATTAACAAAAAGTTAAGGTTTTGGTGTTTTAGCTTGGTTTGAGCCGCGGCTAAGACAAGGAGGAACAAGACAAGTCTGAGGTTTTGTCCGATCTAGCTTATTTAAGCTTTGTAAGTATTTCAAATACTAGTGTTATTTTTATTTTGTGATTCGATTTGTTTTCGACTATTGCATGTGATGAAATTCGAGAGATCTTGCGTCGTCTAGTGTAGATTTTGTTGTTGGTCGATTGAGCGAGTTAAATATTGATTATAGGCCATTTTAGATGTGCCGTGAATGAATTTTTAGGTCAAAAATGGATTTTGGCGCATTTTGTAGTATGTAGTTTTGAGAAGAAACTTTAGCATGGAAAATGGGGCACGAGATTTTGTAAAATCTAATTTTTGTTTGAAAAATATGATAGAGCTTGCTTTTACGATCGTTTTGATATAAAATGAAGCTTACAACTCCTAATAACGAAGAATCTAGAGCGAAAAAGAGATGTACATTTTGAAATATATTAAATGCTGGCAGATTCAAAAACGTCCGATTTGAGCACTTTCGAGTCCGTTTTAGCCTTCCGGTGAAATACGAAAGTTGTTCGGAATGTCATTTTACTTTGCGGCGAGGTTTGTTAGTTTAAAATCGCATACTAACGGGTCAAAACTGAAAGTCAATTTTATGCGTTATGTTAAAAATATAATAAGTTTCAGTAGAAACTTGCAGGGGCATTTTGGTTATTTTCTGTTGAGATTCAGGTCTCGGCTAAAACTAACAAGTTGTCCGAAACGTCGTTTTGCATAAAATCTCTTTAGAGTCCGAGTCGTGAAAATGTGATATAGCGGGTCGTTTCGGGCGGGTCAGATTTAAGGAAGTATATGCACTTATAAAAGTCAACATAAAATCCCCTCTTGAATCTAAAAATATTTGTCTCAAAAAAGACTGTTGCCCAATTTCAAAAAAGACTCTTTTATGAATGGAAGCACATTATGTTAATCTTGAACTTAAATATTTCAAAAATCAAGCTTTAAAAGAAGGGCAACATGGTCAATTTTCAAAAGTAAAAAGTAAAGAAGCCAAAGTTAAACATGACTTAGATGTAATTGAAACAATAAACATCGAATTGGAACATAAAATGGCTAAATTTTCTTAAGGAAATATGACTTTGAAAGGCATTACAAAGAAATGTCTGATTCTATCAAGACAACGAGAGCTAAGACTATAGAACACACAACTTATTTGATTGTAAAAAATGCTGAGTTCAAAGCTCAACTTCAGGAAAAAGGATTTGCAATTGCAGCATTAAAAAATGAGTTAAGAAAATTAACATGAAATAGATGTTTCGTGAATACTAAGTTTGCAATATTATCAATCTTAGGGAACCGGTTTTACAACCATATAGAAAAACCAATTAGTTGTTTGACAACCCGACCGTGTTTAACGTCTGAACGACCTAGAATTCAAAAAACCACGGTTTGCCTCCCAAGTTGATATGAACAACGATTTGCCAAAAACCAGTCACTACACATTATTTGCCTAGGGTGGAAAGAATCTGCTTGTGCAAACCCTCATCATTGATTGCCACCTGGCTCATCTAGGTTATAACACAAATAACTGGTTAGAATCAATACTAGAGAAACTAAGAAACAGACACAGGAAATAGGCAGGAATTCCAAAACTAGTGTGATGCCTTCTGCTAGATCACAAGTACATCGAAATGGTAGCAAACCATAACCTAGGATCATAACCAAAAGTCTAGGAATTGGCCTTGCAACTAAGAGTAGTTTCGTATGACAAAGACTGTTCCCATAGCAGAACACTCTAGGAATTCTAGAATTTTTTCTGACTCCAAACATTTTGTTTGTGACATGTCAGAAATGTGTCTTTAATGCAAATCATGATCATTATGTAACAAAATTCCTGAATGAGGTCAACTCGTGCTAAGGTTCCATCCAATAAGACAACAAACAAAAACAAACCCGTAGAGCAAACAAATTTTTACAAAAGAACCAAAAAGCAGATCCCAAAAAGGACATAGGTTTGTCTATTAAAAAAAGACTTTCGTTGTGCATGAAAAAATAATGACTCCTAGATCTTGTCTTAGGTGGAAACTGACGGGTAAATTTTTTAAGACAGTTGGTCTTAGGTGGGTTCCTACTGGAAAGATATTCACATCTAGCACAACCAAGGTTGACAGTGAACCCATAAATGGTTCAAATGAAGATATTACTAACCAATATGAATACGAACAAACTCTTGATGTCATTGCAGGTACTTTTAACTTAAGTGCAAGAACATCTTTCAATCTCAAAAAGGAAGGACTCAGAGTTTGGTTGCTGAAAAGACTGATATCTCAGAGAATACCAAGGATCACGATTTTTTTATGATGAACAAGTAATGACTTCTGATCATAACAGTTTAGAACTTAGAATTCACGACTAATGCAATGTATCCATCTAGTTCAAAGCTGGGTTCCAAAAGTTGCTACTTCCAGCTGATACAAACAACTTCATTAAAACAAAGTTGGATCTTCTATTCGGTCCTTTGTACGATGAATTTTTCACTGCAGGTAACTTCATGTTGTGAAACAAATCTTCTTCTCATATCCGACAATTTACACATACAAGGACACTACCACTTCAAGCGAACTGCTCATTTACTAACTAAAACTGATCACTCCAACTTACTATAATCACTGTTGAGGACAACTTTTAAATATTTTTTAAAAAAAAAAGAAAAATATAAAACTATAAAATTTCAAAAAGAAAATACAAAAACAAAAAATCAAATTATCCAAAAAGAATTTCTCGTCATGTCTTTGGAATCGATAGAACAATTAACGTCCTAGTAATCTTGATTAACATCGTCACGGGCGTTGTAATGAAGTCCGTGCAAGAGTTTCAAATGCTTTTCATAAACATGTCATTTCTACTTTTTCTTTATGACTTGTAATCACTATTAGATTGCAAACTCAGACACCGAACGACAAAGGACGGAGTGTACAATTTTAGTGCGATTATCCTTTGCGTTAGATGAGAAGTCTTCTAATTGGTTTTTCAAAAAGTTTATACAATGTTTCATGAATTTCTCACTGAAAGATCTATAATCTTTCAATAATTGGTGGTTCATCACTCTTCCCTCATTAAAGTTTTACAAGACAATTCTTCTATAATTGGTGTCATTTTTAAAATGAGTCAATGTTTGAGGGAGAGTTTTTCGAAAAACAAATGCTTTTAATGTTTTTGGATACTATTCTTAAATTCTTTCGGTATTCAAAACCATTATCCTATTATCTTAATAACATTTCAGGATTATAATGTCTACTCAATAGATTGTATGTTTTAAGATGATTTAGTGGTTTTTGAGCACATATTTTTCAGATTCTTCAATAAAAATTCTAACTTTTATAATTTGTGTGCTCAACAAGGCTAACCCTCAAGTTTATATACATTTTGCAACTTTGTATCAATTTTTTTGGTAAATGTCATACCATATGTAAAATTGTGGAGGAGCAAGTTAATGTTCTTACCAGATTCATGTGATAATCTGTTTTTCTCCACAGAAAGAATTTTTTGACAAATTTTTAATCACAATATTTCAAAACTTAATCGTGATTTAGTATTAAAATTAGGGGAGAAATGTAATAAAATGTGACTTGAAATAATAACGTGATATAATCGACTCTAAGTGTTGTTTTTGTTCCTCGAAAAGTTTTATGGTTTACGATATCTTACCCAACAACATCTTTAATTCAATGACTGATTCTGAAGTCATAAGGTAGTTAGGTTAGGAATTAGTCCTATGATCCAACCAAAACCGGAGATGGATATACCAAGGACACTCCCATAGTTTTAGAAATAGCTGTCCTTTGGTAAGATTTGGTGATGAATGATGTTAAGGGTTAATGACATCTAAGATCGAGCTAACACTTTAGAACAATCACAACAAGGTGATAGTATGTTGACGTCTTAAGTACGCATTAAAGGGGTTGATTTATGAATAAAGAAATATATGGATAAAGGGTTATATAAAAACATAAAGCAGCCTTCCTACACCTTAGCAGAAACCGGGTCAACACATTTAATCTATTCGGTTTCAAAAAGATGAATTCTGTATAATGATGACGAATCATGGGATCCCATTGATGCAATGCATAACACTTCCCGGCCATTCTTGTCGTTTTCTCAACAGAAACTTGTCTTAATTTTTCACAGAGATACACATGAATTCTATTGACTTTCTCACTCCGAGTGTGTTAATATTAAATGGTGGCAGTATGGTGCTCTAGTTTTGGTACTAAAACAAAATGCACTAATCCGAGTCTAGATCCATGAATCAATAAAAAATAAAATCTGGAATTAGGTCACATTCCTTTCACAAACACTTGTTGAACAAAATAAGTTACCAAGCTGCTACAAGAGTCTACGCTTTGTCCTAGTGATTTTGCCGAAACATACACGAGTGATATTTAAAGTTATTCACGTAAGAATGGAAAGGAAATCCTGCTTGAGCCAACATTCAAACAAGCTCTTCTGGTAGGTGTACATTGCGCGATTCTATTTGGTATCAATATTGTTGTCCATACTGGAAAAGCATCGATGGTTTGCGAGTCATTGTGAATCAAACTTGTTCACGGTAATGAATTGACAGTTCATTCGATATGATAGTAAACTATCTGATTACTCTTTATCCGTGTTATCTGCTTTGAGGACGCTCCGGGTACGAGAACGGCTAGTGCTGCTGTGCACGAAACCATGTCAGGAAAGTTCATTTGAATTCTCTCTGTCATAGCAAGTAGTTTTACGGAATTAAGGGGACGTGGTTTTGGCTACCGTTATTCGACGTAAGTGTCAAAGGACACTACTCGTCCATATTTGTGGGATTATCACTAACGTTATCTTGCGGTTATTCGCGTGGTGGTGGGTGTAATTTTCTAGCTGATAATCAGAGTCATTTCCACTATGTCATGCTCAAACTAAATAGACTTCTATAAGCATCAAGATTCTAGATATCTAGAAAAGCTCAGAGTAGTTAAAGTCTAATGATCTTCCGTTTTTAACCCTGTAGATATATCTGATTTGCCTTCAGATTTCAAGTTTTTGGGTGATTGTTAGCTTGCTTTAAGTTGATGCAATAGTATGAGATGTGGTCAATAAGATCGCAAACGGTGGACAAAAGACAATCAAGACAAACAAGGAAAAGTGTTAGAAGATCTCGGACGTAATGACCGAATCAAAAAGCAATGACAAGGCTCAAGATCAAAGATTCACATTGCTTGAAGGATCAATCCTACAACGTAGACAAGGACAAAGAATCACAACGCTTCTTATGGACAAATGCAATCTGATTGATCTCACGAAGGAGTGTCACAATGAACTCACTTCGGGGGAGATTGTTAGCCTCAAATATTAAGTCGAACAATGAAGTTTGTTTATTAAGAATATTAGGTCTCGGTCATTCAATTATGTAACATTGTAATAGGCTAGAACGGGTAAACGGGCTCATTTATGTAAGCTAATCATTCAAGTGTTTGTATATGTTCGTCAAGACCAATGAAATCCTGAGCCGGCCCAGTAGAAATACCATAGGCGTGTTAAGCCTCATGGTTTAACTATAAATACCCTCTCATACCAGGATGGAGATGGTGTTGGTGCTCATTTGTAACACAACATATTTATATTGAAATAACCATCTCTTTTCTCTCTCTAGTTCTCTCTCTAACATCTCTTACTTTCTTCATTTATCCTTTCTTTTCCTTTTTTAATTCGTGTTCCAGAGTAATGATAAGTGCAGGTGATTACGGCGTTTTACCGACAAACTAAACCAACAACAAAAGGTATTGAGTCCACAAAAGGCATCTTAAACTATCCCTCACGCGCTGCCATTTATTTCTGGTTATTTCTAACAATGTTATATTGGTATTTCCAAGGAAAATTCTAATGAATGAGGTTGATGAATAGGTCTAGTGTGAAATATCTCAGTGACTAGATATTGAGTTTTATTAAAGAGCCCTTTTGGCTAAATTTCAAAGCATTTTATAAAAGCAAATAATTTTTCTAGTCAAAAAGCAAATGAAAACACTGAATGTTACAAATGTGGCAAAAAAAGGTCATTTTGCTAAAGACTGCTTTTCTAAAACGTCTGAACCCTCTTACAAATCACCAGTGACTGGTTATTCATCAGTGTCAAAAGTCTTTCAACCCAAGTTTACTCCAAAACTTATTCAATCTTCTCAAAACTCAATTAGTCAGGCTGACCCAAAAGTTTAGAAAGACTACAAGGCTGAGTACAAGAAAATGAAAGCTAAACTTGCACTACTTGAGGCAAATCCCTCTACGTCTCAGACCCCAAAGACCTTCCAACCAAAGAACAAAGGTTTAGTTGCTGAAACCTTTGATTGGGATGAGGAAGAGGTCTCAGATGATGAAGAAGTCACTCAAATCAAGGTACTGATAACGAGCTCACTGTTGGAAAGAATCATGCTCTATGGTGAGAATGGACCCATTGACATCAACCTCGGAGAAAGGTAATTATTCTTCTCTCTTATGGTTGAAGATGTCAATCTGGATAAAATTATCTCAAATATCTACATTGTCTCAAGTTAGTTGAAGAGCACAGATTTATCTTACTTTCTAAAGCTATAACAAAGTTTTTTTTGAATTAAACAAGTGTAGAGGATGAATATTTGTCCAAACATGCCAAGTTGATGCTATTACTTTTCAAATTCAAAAGGATTTAACTTTACTAAGTTAACTCATGCTTTCAAGGAACCAACTCAAAGAGGCCGAAAAAGTCAATGAAAAATGGCTAATAGCTCAAAAAGGTTAGTCCAATTGCTATTTCTTTCCCTAGTGAGCAAATTCCTCACCAAAATAAGAAAGTTTTGGTGACTTACTAAAAATGGTAACTTTCCGAAAATAGCAACTTTCTAAAAATAGAAAGTTTCCGAAAATAGAAAGTTTTCAATAAAGTATCGAACGTGTAAGAAAGACAATGATCATAACTCAAATATGTGGGGTTTAGGATCTAGGACGCGCAAGTAGATTTCTCATCACATGTGTATGTATATTTATACTATTTTGATAGTTGCGATGTACGCACTATTCGATCGTATCTTACTGTATAGTAATTGAGCGACATAAATTATAGGTCGCGGTTGAGTTCGTTGTTGCGACGTCTTTGGATTGTTTCGGTTATTTTGATCTTCGGCTTAGATCAAGGTGAGTTCATAGCCTCGCTTTTGAACTGTTTTAAAACCCGCGAGGGGGATACATGCTTGTTTTGAAAATTGAACGCGATGTGTTTTGATACGTGATATGATTCCATGCTATGAGTTTATACCTTTGACTGTGTACTCGTTAATTACCGAGGAGGTAAACACTGAATGCATGAAATAGATCTATTGGGTTTGACAACCATGTCCGGGGTATGAATCCTAAAGTGAACACCCTGTAACAGACATTTTGTATTGAGAAAGGGGTGGTGGCATACTACCCGGTCACTTATTTGTCTATCATGATAAATGTGTTAATGTTCGGTACATGGGCTCATGCAAGATGGAAATGTGGTGTAGCTTGCCTAGCTAGCAAGTCATATGTATTTTGTGGAACCAAATATTACGTTCTGATTGTTATTTGTAAACTCTATGAATTCACTCAACGTTTTGTTGACATTTTTAAGCATGTATCTCAGGTTTAGATGCTGTTTATGGCTTAGATGGGACAGAACGCGGATATCGAAGACTGTGTCTCGGTGAAATGTTTTGTTTATTTAAACAAAAAGGATGTTTGGAAAAGAAGGTCGTGTCATGACTTTTTGAAAAGAAATTCCTAGGTTAGTTTGGGACCTTGTAACTCTGATTTTCCTCATATAAATAAAATAAATTTTGTTTTATAAACGTATCCTTTGAACGTTTACTGGGACTCGTGTGTATGTATTATGAAGTAGCACCCCAAATGTTGTATTCCGCTGCGTATCGTATTTTGGGGGTGTTACAGCCAGTCCCCCCGCTCCTCAGAACCCAAAGGCCTTTCAACCAAAGAACAAAGGTTTAGTTGCTGAAACCTTTGATTGGGATGAGGAAGAGGTTTCAGATGATGAAGAAGTAACTCAGGTCAAGGTACTTATGGCTCTAGTTGATGATGAGCTCATTGTAGGAAAGAATCACGCTCACAATGGTGAGTGGATTGACATCACCATGAGAAAGAGGCACATTAGGGAACCTATTTGGTACTTGGACAGTGGATGCTCAAGGAGTATGACTGTATCTGCAAAAATATGTAGAGCAACCAGGTCCTAAGGTAGTGTTTGGTGATAACTCATCTTGTGTTACTGAGAGATATGGTTCAATAAACTGTGAGGGTATTATTTCACAAAAGTAGCCTTTGTAAATGGTCTTAAGTACAATCTAATTAGCATTAGTCAACTCTGTGATGCTAAGTATATTGTACAATTTGATGATAAGCAAGGAACAATCTTTAATGCTAACAAAGAAATTGTCCTGATAGCACCTAGAAGAAATGATGTATATGTCCTTGACATGTCATCACTGACTTCAAATGGAGCCTGCTTCTTTGCCAAAGCCTAAGAAAGTGTAAACTGGCTATGGAATTGATATGTGTGAAAACACATATCCATTTTATATCAAAATAGACCCTAAAAAGACCAAAAACATACTAAAAATGGCAAAGATATGTTTGTTTTTGTGTTTTGTGTGTGCAGGTACGGATAAGACAAAAATCACGAGAAAACAGTCAAATACGGACAAACACGGACACAGGAAACGAAAGAGCACAAAAGAAGCCGTGAAATCGAATAAGGACAAAAAGTCAGGCCTTAGTCAATAAAAGTCAACACTAGAAGACAAAAATCCCAAGTTACAATACTAGTCCCTCGAGTTTCCAAAGTTACACAAATGGTCCCTAACCTTAATTGGGCCATAAACCCTTTTACCTTACCCGAAACCCTTTACCTAAGTCATAAGCCCAAAGCCCAAAACAAAAGCCCATAACCTTTTTCACTAAGTCCAGGGACTAGTTTTGCCTAAATTCAAAACTGCACTTGGCTTATATTTCATAGAATTCACAAAAGAGAAGGACCAAAGTTGCCAATTGCCCAAACTTACCCTTTTTAACCTTTTCAGTTAAAATTAAGGGCGGGAAAGTTTGGTGTTACTGTTCACCGTCTCCTTCATCACTTAACCATGGGTAAATCAGAGGGCAAATTACAATTGAAGGTTCAAAAGAGTAATTCAATGGTCCAAGTACAAGATGGCAGGGTCATTACATCATCATAAACCCTCATTGGTCAAGCCAAGCAAAGGAAATGCCACGTGGACCTAAGAGAAAGCACAAGTGAAATGGGATTTTACTCTACTATCACTCACAGAAGTAAAACAAGGTCACATCACACGGAATGCCACGTTGGCAATCCGTGTGATGACCAAAGAGATCTAACGGATGAGATTGCTTCCCAATGATTAGCAAAAGATCAAAGGCCAAGAAATCAAGGAGCGTGTAACTGATTTTGGTGCTAGAACCTTCTTGGAGTGCTATAAATAGAGGCCACTTCTCACACACAAAGGGACGTAGCTTTTAGTTTTAGATTTTAGCTTAAATTTAGCTTATGTAATTTTCATTTAAAACTTATGTAATTTCCTTTTCATTATTGTAATCAAGCTTTTATATTAATGAAATTGTGTTTTTGCTTTCAAATAATCTGTCAAAAGCTCTCTTACTTCACTTATATGCTCTTAATAAGCCAAAATGTTAAGCTACAATGTCATAAGCTACTCATTAGCTCTCACTAGTCTCTAAGCTAGTGATAGAGCTTAATTTAGTCTTAATCTTGCTTAGATCATAAAATCAGTTTAAGTACCTTGTAATTTGAACCTATAAGCTATTGAAAGGGGATCCAATAATGGAAGGGATCCCAAGGACTTTTCTGGCTTATCCTTGGATAAGCCAGAGCTGTTGATGAGCTCTAAGAGCATATAAGCTTCTGTTAAGCTGAAGCATCTTGTAAG
>BQNB010157522.1:0-15140 GCA_026074375.1 Tanacetum coccineum | reverse complement strand
ACGGCATATCGGGGTCATATCAGTTTCAACAGCAGTCAAGATCAACTTGACATGATCTCTCGGGTTTGCTTCAGTTGAGCTAGGTAAATTTCCCAATCCTTTTTCTTGCAGAACCTTGCTCATTTACCCGAATTAAATTTCTAAAGCCTTGATTGAGGCTCCTTGATATCTGATAGCAGTATCCGTGGAGGCTCAAATTTCCTTGATCAAGTTGGAGTTTTCTTCATGTCTTTTTGTAGATTCAGGCATAACTTTTCTTAGAGATTCTTCCATTGTTTGTCCTCGCTCTTGATACGAAGGGTTTCCATTGTTCCTTTGGTAGAATCCTGGAGCTGCTGCGCTATATTGTCCTCCTTGTGGGAATGGCACACAAAATTGAGTGTAATATGATTCTTCAAGTGTTTTTCCTTCTTCTTTGAGTTGACAGCCCTTTGTGTAGTGAGGTCCCTTGCATAGTTCACACCCTACTTGAGCAGCATACCCTTTTTTCATTTACTTTCTTAATTTCCCTTCCAAGGTTATTAAGTTGAGCTTGGATATCAGCTAATCCATCAGAAGTTTCAGTTTTTCTGGTCCTAGTAGACGTTCCATCGTGACATTTTGGAGAATGTTCGGCCATATCTTGGATGGCTGCCCTTGCATCGGCATCTGTCATACTTAGAATCAAGAATTTGTCTAGTAGGCACCTCTAATCCCTTGTAAAACAAGGTCACCTCCTGCATATATGTTAAGTAGTGTTGAGGACATCTCATCAAAAGTTATTTGAATCTTTCCCAGGCTTGGTAAAGAGTTTCATCAGATTCTTGTTGAAAGTTATTGATCTCCTCCATTTTTTTCAGTAGTTCGGGCAGGTGGATAGTATATTGCTCATAAATTTATTCTTTAAGGCATCCCAAGTAATAATTGAACCAGATGGTTCATTTCTTAGCCAACGACTCGCGGCTCCAGTAAGTGACATAGGGAAAGCTCGAATCATTATCTGGTCTTGAGGTATTTTAGGAATATGGAATAAATCAACAATTTCAAGCACTTTATCAATATGCTCATTTACGTCTTCATGATCTGATCCACTGAAAGTGTTGTCACGTAGTTCCTTAAGAAATTGGCCTTTTAGTTCAAAGTGAGCTTTGTCATCAATTTTAGGCCTAGAAAAACCCGACCCATAGTCACCTCGGGTCTTGCACATGTATTCTTCCATGGTGTCCCCTATTGCTTTTGTTTCCTCTTCTTTAAACTGATCTTCGAGATCAGAAATAAGGTTGAATCCCGTTAAACTCAAATGGTCATGACTCCGTGTCTTGAAGAGCTTCCTTGATGATCGGAACACTCGTTCATGGTTTTCGAAAGGTTGGAAGAGATCTTTGTTTGAACTCCTTGTCATGCACTACCTAAAACAAAGGATAAACAATTAGTAGGATATGCTCAAGGAAAGAAAATACAGAAAACTAAGTACAAAAACAAAATACGAAAATTAAAGTCTGCTGCTGTATCAGATGATCGATACGCCGTATTTAATGGAATTAAATACGCTGTACGGATCTGTAGAACAGAATACGTTGTATTGGTTTAGAAAGGTTGATACGCCGTATTCAACTTGACTGAATATGCCGTATCGATTGTTCGACCAGAACAGTGTACAGAAAACAAAAATAAAACAGAAAAGTAAAACAAGCACACAAACAAAATCATAAAAACTTTAGGTGAAATGGATGACCCTACACTAAGACTTGAAAAATAAAAATTTTACACTAATTAGACTACACTAAATATTAATTAAAAGTTAAAACTAAAATACTAATAAAAATAAAAATTAAACACTTCACTCCTCGGCAGCGGCGCCAAAAACTTGATGTGTCGTTGTGCGTAGGTATTATTTATTATCAAGTTTTACATTTACATATTGTCGACATTACCTAAAAACAACACTAACGGGCAGTGTACCCGACCAGTTGTAGCTTCGTTGGTAAGTAGGGTGTCCATCACTAAGAGCGAGAGCGTTAATTCCTAAGTCTACCAAAATTTTAGTTAGCTATGTTAGTTTTAATCTATCTAATCTATGTCAAAACCTATGCTAAACCTAATTCTAACGTGAAAGGGGGTTTTCAATCTGAGAGACTGGCACGGGTTTTGGTGGTAACTTAAACCTATTTAGACACGATAACACACACAAGTTGAAAATCAGAAGATAGAAGAGCGGTCAAGCCAATTTTAAAGAAACTGTATTAACCATGATTAATCCAATTAAAACGCGGGTTTGCTTATTAGTGCAATGATTGATTTATCTCGAGAGGCATATCATTCCATGATTTAGGCGGTACTTCTTCCTAAAACCTAGGCACGCTAATTCTGTCATAATTAAATGCATCCGCATAAAGCAAGAATTTGTTGATTATAATCTATCTTAGGAGATTAATAATGATGATCTTATTAAACCCTAGCTCAACGAGACTTTACTAACTTACTGCTTAACGGCTCTTTACTAGTAGTCCACTGTCCAAGTCCTTACCAAGGGAATCAGAACGTCATTTGTTGATCCCAGGTCACCTGCTAGTCTAACTTGTTCACTAAACCAATGGCAAGGATAGTCTGCCTTCTTGTTTTGGTTTCTTCGAACATGCTCTATGGTATAAGTATCGAAGCCATCGAGCATTTCTCTTGTTTTGTCTAAGTACTATTTTATGATGGGTTTCCTTGCTTCTAAAGAGCCTTTGACTTGATTTTCCACCAATTGTGAGTCAACAAAGACTGATAGATCTCGAACTTCCATCTCTTTTGCTATTCAGAGACCTACGAGCAAAGATTTATACTCTGCTTCATTTTTTGTGGCTTCGAATTTAAATCGAAGGGCATAAGTATTCTTTGCCCTCTGGGCTTATTAACATGAGCCCTGTTCCAGAACCTTCAGAGCTCGAGGCTCCATCAGTATACAGTTTTCACATTTTTTATCCTCTGAGGGACTCGGTCTTTTCCTTCACCTGTACCGGAGGGTGTTTCCTCTAGGAAATCTGCTAGGATTTGGCCTTTGTTGAAGTTTCTACCCTTGAACTCAATTTCATGTTCCCCTAACTCGATAGGCTATTTGGCTACCCTTCCTGATTTTTTAGGCTTTGAAAGAACCTACTTTATTGGCTTGTCAATTAACACTATGAGGTAATGAAGCTTGGAAGAAAGCATCGAAGCCTTCTCGCTGTGTATACTAAGGTCAGTATTAGCTTCTCTAACTCCGGGTAGTTCATCTAGGTTCCTTGTAATACCCTACTAACAAAATTGACAGGCATCTACTTCTTTTCCATCTCGGATAATACAATTGCACTGATGCTTTCCTTAGAGGTTGCGATATACATGAACAATACTTTGCCTTTGATTAGGGCGGTCAGTGTTGTAACATTCCGTATTTTCAGGTCATTTTCGACGTCATCTATTTTATGAGTTTCCGTGAGTGAGTGTCGACATTTAACATTTTATTTGTCGATAATAAATATTTTTGTATTTTATTATGAAAAATTTGGAGAAGAATTGATAATTGACGTTTCGCGAGTCAACGGTTGATCGCGCGTTCGTTAATCGTTTTGAGCATCGTAAAAATTTACGACATGTCTCGCTATTATTCTTATGATCATAAAATATCATTTTATGAACCGTGTCATCTTTGTTCCTCAACCTTGGTCATAGCTCGCGTTTAATTAATAAGATATTGATTAATATTTATAAGATAATTTATTAGATAATTTATCTAAAATATCTTTGAATATTTTCCTTTAACTTAACACCTAGTTAACTTAACTAGAGTTTCTTAACCTAAAAGTTAAAGCCTAATAATGGCTTAACTAGTAAAAAAAACATAACAAAACACATTCCTAAGGTGTAAAACACAAATATCATCCTCTCTCATTTCACTCTATACCTACACGCTCCAAGAACACCCCTTTGACACAATCCATACAAATTTTTCTACCTCTTATACAAGACCAATACAACATCATTCTCTAAGACACACTAAGCGTGTTTACAAGAATTGGTTCTTCATTTGTCAAGGATTTAAGAAAAAAGGAGATTAGGGTTCAAACCTAATCTTGGGTTTATAAAGCTTGTAAGCTTTGGTTTTGAATCTAAACACGGGTTTAAAGCATTCATTTCCCAACTCATACAACAACATCCCTAAGGTCTTCCTAATGTCCTTTATACTTTTTATATCATTATTTTATGTGTAGTATGTTAGTGTATTTGCTAAATCACACACTAAGGACTTTTTATATGTACAAATGAGTTTATCACATAATTTTTATTAAATTTATGCACTATACTTAAGTCATATGGTTTATTATATATCCATGGAAAAATCAAATGTAAAAGTATGTTACATATGTTTAAGAGTAAACATATATATGAAACAAATTTAGGGTTTCTAAAAGTTTTCCTTATTAAGTTAGATGTTAAAGTATTGCAAGGACTTGTGATCTTGATACTATGGACTCACATGAACAAAATGAAGAAAGCCTAATGGACCTAAATCATGTAAACAAAAAGATATTAAGGTCTAATTGTGTATTGTAACAAAGTGGGAAAGTTTAAAAAAGTCTTAAAAACAATTTTAATACACATTTTTGGAAAATAAAAATCTCGGGGCTGTTTTGTATTCAAAATTTAACATATATGTTTTAAGATTTTATAAAAACTACATGTCCACATGGAATCGAGGATCATAAAGAAACTCGAAAAACCGATTAATAAAACTAAGAAGATAACGCCATTAACAAGTTTACGATAGTTACTACTTTTATAAAACAATTTAAAAAAAGTACTATCCATTACAGAAACTATACTTTATAAACATCAATAATAAGATAAAACTTTCAATTACGAGAACGTGTTCAAGCAATCGCTTAAAAGCGGAGCTATAACGAATAAGATACAACAAAAACCGGTTTTACGTATAAAACGAAGTATAATAGCAGTTACTGAACATGTAAAAACACTATTCATCGCAAGAATCTCCAAAAACCTAAGAATGTGATTTTATGATCACACGTCTTAATACAAAAGCGGTGGGCATAAGAAACGCGAGAAACAAGGCTTAAAACGACAAAGTAATGTCATTTTTTACTAAAGAGGCTAATTTATACAACGTTTTACTTTATAAATATGTTTCACCTCAAACAAATTAAATGTGTTGATATACTATATAAAATATATGTGTGTTATAGTACAAAGTTCTATATTACGATGTTACTAAGGAATTTCATAATAGCCTCTTCCGGATGCGTATTGACGAGTTGTAGAGATTTACGATTTAAAGTATCCTACCTCCTGCTCGTACTCATGTCATGACCATCTTTAATTATGATAGCCGCACGATAGTAAACAACATAACAACTATAAGATTATATTCAATGTTATTAATTAAAGTACTTGGTAACGTAAATATACGACCCATATTTACTTATGGTTGCTTCGGATATTATTCCGTGATACGTTTTTCTTTTCTTCCATTTACCTGATTATTTCGTCACTTCGCCGACCTAAGTTGAGTTCCTAAAGTCTCGCATTTTCAATCTTTTTAATTTTTAATAAAACCGCAGGGGAATACATGCTTGTTTACAAACTCTTTACATACACGTTTATTTATAACAATGTGATTACATTTCAGGACTTAGTGAGTCATAGTCTCAAGGCATTTTAATCTTCAATGTTTTAATAAACCACGCGAGGAAACACATGCTCTTTTACAAACTCATATATTTAACTACAGTACAATTACCTTACAATACTTTGTGAGTTCATAAGCCCCTCATTCTATATCCTTGTTTAAAAACTCACGGGGTCTTACATTGCTTATTTTACTATCGGACACAAGTATTTTGTTTAAACTGTAATGCTATCCCAGATTACTGTGGCCTGAATAATATTGGCCTAAGTTATAACGACTATTACAATAAGTCCTACTATATCATGAACAGTCAATTGCTATTGTAGTGAGGCGCGAGGTTATGGATAGATCTATCGGACTGACAATCCCCACCTGGAATTTCTGTCACTAAGTTGACATAGGTGGCATTTAACTTTGAGAATACTTTAGGTTGTTGGCAAGTCATCCTATACATTTGGTGCAGCAAAACTAGTTAAGGCTTCGGGGTCATGAGGCTTATAGCAATAATACAAAGTGTTTGACATGAAGAATTGTTTCTCTGTCTACCATAACCTATATTTGACTATGGAATTACGTACATAGTCTGCTATTAACTTGTTTTGGGACTTGAATATGTACTTAGTCCTCCCATTACTTCGATCTGTGGCTCGCACTACTAAACATTACTTTATTTACTGAATCACTACATGGATTTCGAAATAACACTTTGAAATACAGTAACGCTACTTTTTCTTACAAAGACATATCTTAATTATTTCAACACTGCGTCTTACTTAACCTATGAATTCACCACTTTATGTGGACCGTTTTGCATGTTTTTCTCAGGTTTATTAATTGCTAAAGTGGAGCATTGGGAGCATTCCGACGTCTCTGCGGATATATTTTATTGAACACTTAATAATTTGCACATGCGACAACAACTAAATAAACATTTTTACAATGTTTTCTAATACATTATAAATGGGATCCTTTGTAAACTCTGATTTTAATATATCAAATGTGAAAAATATTCTAACGTCATCTTTTGAGTCGTAATTTCTTCTGTGACTGACTTGTGTTTTGCCCTGAAGTAGCACCTCCAACATTGCAACCAATCCGCTGCGTTGTCCTGATTTTTTTTGTGTTGTAGATGGTATCAGAGCTGGCAAAAACTGAAGTCATAGATGAAACAAGGTCGTTTCAAAACCTAGACTATGACCATGTTTTTCAAAATATAGAGTCTTTCTTTGTTTTATCCGATATCCAACGCGCGCTTGTCTCCAGGTAACTTAAATGCTCTCTTTTGTCATCCCAACTATATTACATTGGATAATGAGTATTAATACTAGACTTATGAATTTCGTTCTCTTACGTCTATCATATGACGTTTACTATTAACCTTATATGGTCAGGATGTAAAATAATTGATCATCTCTGATTTTTATGTACTTCCTGATTTCTCAATTACTCCCTCTAGCGTCAATGGTGTTATTATAGTATGGATACCTTATACTTATAGGAAAATTTCTTCTTGATATCTTATTGATTTCCTTCTATCATTTACCCGACTTTACATTATTACCCTTTTGATGATATCGAAAATTCGCATATTATTGTAAATTCTACTAGTTACGTACCATTCGACTCTGAGTTGGAATAACTCTTCTATGCTTTTGAATCACAAAGTTGTTTTGTAATCCATCATATTGAAGCCTTCCAGTTTGATTGGAGTACTACAATTAACTTGTCCCACATATGTGTCAACCATGGAGCACTACTTTAGAACTAACGACTTTTCTAAAACGTTTATTTGTTGATTGAATAATTCTTTAATGTTCCTACTTTTTTAACTACTTCTGCGGTTTGTCGATATTCTTTATACTTGTTATGACCTATCGCTTTACAAACAATCTCGATGTCAACCTATAAACCATTTTGTTGTCACCCTATGAGCTACTTCACGTTTACTTTATTGACTATTTCATTTCGTTATAAAACTAAATTTGAAAGCATTTCCAACAATCACACTATATTGACGAAAATGAGCATTACTCATTGGACATCAAATATACCATAGCTAAATCACCTATGTATATTTGGTGCATAGATCTGATACCTATGCATTCAAAGGAAAAGACCATGAGTCATGCTGAAAGTAAATCAACCTTACAACTACATCCTCTCCATCAACACAATTTCGGATGAAATATTGCGCATCTTTCTCCGAACCCGTACCTTCGTCAAGTGTCACAACTTGAGCCTTGAGGACAAGGCTCATTTAACGGGGAAGGACTGTAACATTTCGTATTTTTATGTCATTTTCGACGTCATCTATTTTATGAGTTTCCATGAGTGAGTGTCGACATTTAACATTTTATTTGTCGATAATAAATATTTTTGTATTTTATTATGAAAAATTTGGAGAAGAATTGATAATTGACGTTTCGCAAGTCAACGGTTGATCGCGCGTTCGTTAATCGTTTTGAGCATCGTAAAAATTTACGACATGTCTCGCTATTATTCTTAGATCATAAATATCATTTTATAACCTTGGTCATCTTTGTATCCTACAACCTTGGTCATAAGAAGCTCGCGTTTAATTAAATAAAATATTATTAGGAATATTTATAAGATATTTATTAGATATTATCTAGATATTATAAATATCTAGATATTATAAGAAACCACTTAACCTTGTGCAAGGGTTAGAAAGTAACCATGGTTAGGTTAATAAGATATTTTAACTATATATAGCATGCATGCATAAGTGAAGTTTCATACACTTTTACTTAACAAAATTTCACATCTTTCTCTCCTCTCCTAAGCCAAAAACCCACGGCATAAATAACAAACATAATCAAACCATACAAAATTTTTCTACAATCTATACAACCCTTTACACATCAATCCTAAGGCACACTAAGGTGTTTACAAGCATTGGATCATCATTTGCAAGTATTAAGGAAGAAAAGGGAGGATTAGGGTTTCAAACCTAATCTAGGGTTTATAAGCTTGTAAGCTTTGGTTTTGAGTCTAAACACGGGTTTAGCATTCATTTCTCATCTCATACATCATCCCTAAGGTCTTCTTAATTCCTTTATACTTTTATTTCTTATGATTTTATGTGTTATATGTTAATTATGGCTATAATCACCACTAAGAACTTTTTAATATGTAAAATGAGTTATTATTTATGTTTATGATTTTATGCACTTATTCTTATGTCATATGGTCATATATATCATGGAAAAGTGAAAGTAAAAGTATGTTAACCTATGGATTAAGTATAAACATGTTTAGGTTAAATTAGGGTTTTATAAGGTTTCTTAATCTTCACATGTGAAAATAATGGAAAGTAAATTGTTAAACTTGTTAATCATGGACAAATGAAAAATATATGGACTAATGGACATTAATATAAGTATCACATATGTTACATATGGTTATTAGGGTTTTTAAAGTAAACTACTAAACTAATTAATACATAAAACAAGTTTTAAACACATTTTGGAAATAAATATCTTAGGGGCTGTTTTGTAATTCGAAAAATACATATATGTTTTATGATTTTATAAAATACTACATGTCACAAGGATCGATGGGTCATAAAGAACTCGAAAAACCGATTAATAACGAAGAAGATACGCCATTTACAAGTTTACGATAGTTAATACTTTTATAAAACAATTTTTATAAAAAGTACTATTCACCACAGAAACTTATACTTTATAAACATCCATAATATGATAAAACTTTCAATTACGAGAACGTGCTCGAAAGAATCGCTAAAAACGGAGCTATAACGAATAAGATACGACTAAAACGGGTTTTTCGTAATTAAAAGTATAAAATCGAGTATATAGCTGTTGTGAATAGTAAAAACACTATTCATCGCAGAAAATCAAAAACTTGAAAATGTAATATTTTGATCACTCGTCTTACTACGAAGACGTGGACGTAAGAAACGCGAGCAACGGGCTTAAAACGACCAAATTAGGTCATTTTTACGAAAAGTATATTTATAAACGTTTTCACTTTATAAATATTATTTTACTAAAAAGATTAGTCGGTGATTATGCTATATAGAATATTGAGTGGTTATCAAAGTGCTATAATACTAGGGAGTTTCATAATGAGGCCTCTTCGGATGGCGTATCGACGAGTTGTTGGATTTATAAACGTTTTCACTTTATAAATATTATTTTACTAAAACGATTAGTCGGTGATTATGCTATATAGAATATTGAGTGGTTATCAAAGTGCTATAATACTAGGGAGTTTCATAATGAGGCCTCTTCGGATGGCGTATCGACGAGTTGTTGGATTTACGATTTAAAGTGTCCTAACTCCTCGTACGTCATGTCATGACCTCTTTAATTATGATAGCCCGAACGATAGTACGATGTAACAACTATAAGATTATATTCAATGTTATTAATTAAAGTACTTAGTTACTTATAAGGAAACGACCTTAAATTTAAATAGGTTCACTAGTCGTCTTGCGTGACGTTTTATCTGTGATTAATTGGACTATCTGTACTCAAGGTGAGTTCATAGCCCCACTTTTACAGTTTTTACTGATTTATTATTATTCGGGGTGAGAACATGCTTTGTTTTATAAATTGGACGCAAGTGTTTTAAATATATTGATTATGTGTTTGCATAATTCTGCGATAACCCTCCTGAGCCCATTATTATGAACGTCAATTGCATAGATTAGTTGTTAATTGCATTATTGAGCGCGAATGTTATTAAATAGATCTATTGGTAATTAACCTCCCGTTTGGGTGTATTAGCTATCACCGGACGAACGTTGACCATGTTCGGACTTAGATTGCGGTTTAACAACCTCTTTGTACGGGCCAAATAACAGCTAAATTAGCAAAATACAGGTTGAGCCTTCGTGTCATGAGCTTAGTGCAACAGTAAACTGGTTTTGTGGATTGTTTGGTCAATATTGGTTTCTTTTTTTTATTTGTAACATCACGGGAAAGTCTTGCGGTCCTGCATAATTTAAATACATAAACCTATGAATTCACCAACATTTTTGTTGACGTTTTAAGCAATGTTTTCAGGAGGTCAATAGGCACGAGGTGCCAAGGATGCTTTGGATTATGTTTTGGATTGCACCGTTAAAGATTTATGTGTAACAAGTATTGGGAAATCGTATGTTTAATATTTTGTAATATTCAACAAAAAACAAGTAAAGCAATAAGCTTTGTAATAATTACTTTTAATTAAATCCAAATGTATCCAACGTTTATTTGCATTTTTTGGTCCCTGTGCGTATGGCCAAATTAGCAGATTGAGACCTTGCCTTCGAAATTTGCAAGTGAGAGTCCCTATTTTCAAGTTTCCGTTGCATTTTTGGTCCCCGACCAAAGTTAAATGACTAAAATACCCTTATCTTTTTCTTTTTCTATTTTCTTTTAATATTAACAAGCGTAAATTGCATTTTTGGTCCCTGTGATTTGGTCAACTTGCAGGTTTAGTCCCCAACAATTTTTTTTCTTCAATATAAAAAGTACGAAATTTTATAATTTTTTTTACCTTTTTTAACGAAAAACAACGTAAATTATATTTTTTTTAAAATTTAAAAAACACGGAAAAAAATTAAGGAAAAAAAAAAATTTACGAAATATTTTTAAATATTTCGTTCCTTCGTATATACGTAAAGTATTTAAAAAAATTTACGAAAAAATTTCGTTTTAAATATTTTTTAGTTCGTTTTAAATTTTTTAAAAATTAAAAAAAAAATTCGTTCCTTCGTATATACGTAATTTCGTACTTTACGAAAAAAAAAAATTTTAATTTTTTTTTTAAATTTAAAACGAAATTTTTTTTTTAAAATTTGTTTTTTTTTTAAAATTTTTTTTAAATTTAAAACGAAATTTTTTTTAAAATTTTTTTTTTTCCGTGCTTTTAAATTTTTTTTTCTGTGCTTTTAAAATTTTTTTTCCGTGCTTTTAAAATTTTTTTACCGTGCTTTTAAAATTTTTAAAATTTTTTTTACGAAAAAAAAAAATTTTAAAATTTGTTTTCAGTAAAAATTTTTACAAAAAAAAAAAAAATTAAAATTTTTAAAATTGTTTCGTAAAATTTTTTTTATGAAAAAAAAAAATTTAAATTTTTTTTTCCGTGCTTTTAATTTTTTTTTTTAATTTCGTACTTTACGAATTTTTTTTTAAATTTTGTGTTTTTTTTAAATTTCGTACTAAACCTGCAATTTGGCCAAACCACAGGGACCAAAAATGCAATTTACTCTTGTTAATATTAAAAGAAAACATGTCAGAAAATATAAATGACTAAAATACCCTTCGTCAACGTTGACCGGGGACCAAAAATGCAACGGAAACTTGAAAATAGGGACTCTCACTGCAATTTCGAAAGTTAAGGTCCCAAATCTGCAATTTGGCCATACCACAGGGACCAAAAATGCAATTAACTCATGTATCAATTTAAACGACTTTTGTGTCGTTCTTATATATATCTTGTGCTGTTGATCTTGAAGTAACATGCCCCGGATCCTTATTCCGCTGCGACCCATTTTGGGGGTGTTACAGATTGGTATCAAGAGCCAAGGTTATAGAGAACCAGGTCAAAATGTTTTTGCTGGACTATAACCGTTTTCAAACATTGCATACATACAAAAGGGTTTTTACGGGGTATTCATATACAAATTGTTGCATTAGTCGGTTAGACTATATACATGCATAATTGATATACGTGTTTATAATATATTACGTATATAAGGATAATAGTCTTATATATATATATATATATACTCATAAGTTATTCCTGCTGGTCACAGTAGTCATGTCAGCTGATTCCGCCGTTACCTATACTTCTGTTCACTCTGAGGCACGATCATGGAGTATTCCATCTGAGGATCCTTACGAGGAGGCTGCCAGACAGTTGTTGGAGCAGGCACCACGTTCTCCAGAGTATGCACCTGAGGACCATGTACCAGTATACATTCCGGAGCCTGAGCATCCTGAGGATTTCGTGCCAGCTGAGGATGAGGCACCTGCACCTCTACTACCACCATTCTTTTTATCTCCACGTATTCGACCCCCTCATACTAGAGCAGCCATGAGGCAGATGAGAGCTGCAGCACCATCCACCTATCATTCACTACTCCCACAGTACCCCACCATTGTTTCATATACCTCTACCAAGTACTAGCCGCAAGCTGAAATTCCAGGCTGACACGCCGCCCCGAAAGAGACTACGACTTACTACTCCTAGACCTGATGTGAGGTTGAGAGAAGTATCTGCTGCTGGCCTGCTACAGAACACCAGGACCCACTATAGAGACCAGACTCCGAGATACTGAGAGGAGGAGATGACCACCTTTAAGTTGGTCAACAGGAGGGTCACTTACAGGTAGATTTTTGCACTAGAGAGAGTCAGAGTTTTTGCACACGACATCACGATGCCCAGAAGGATCGTGCAGCTGTGAGAGCTGAGATTGAGGTATTGAGGAGAGAGAGACTTGCTTACGAGCAAGAGAGTATGGAGACTCGTCAGGCTTTGGCTAAGTCTGAAGCTCACTGCAGGGCATTAGAGGCACGAGTTACAGTATTAGAGACTGAGGTGCATCGCCACGAGTGGCAGCGTCAGGCTACAGATGATCTTGCTGTTCAGCATATCATGCGTACCCAGGCCCTGGAGGCTGGAGCACGCATTGACACATTGGAGGACACTGGTAGCAGTTCCTAGACTTTGGTTATGATTGTATCTACTATACAGTCTGTTAAGTTTTATGGGTTACTCCCAGCTAGCAGGCGGTATAGATCTTTTGTTTTGGTTAGCTATCCTGTATAGATCTTTTGTTCTGATCAGCTATCCTGTATAGCCTACTAAGTATTACGGGTAACTCCCGGCTAGTAGGGCTCTATGTTGATTTTCATTTTGTAACCTAGCGATAGGGAATCATTATGTACTAAACCAATCATGTATTATTTTCCCAAGTTATATATGGAAAGGATGGATTATGTTTTATATGAAATCGAATTTATTGTGAATGAATGTCGATTTGTTAATTTTCAAATACTGTGTGTATTTCACCATGTGTTGTGATCTCGTTTTATTTATTATGTATACATCGGGTTATGGTTAAGATTTTTGAAATCTAACGGGTATTATGTTTTCTTGTGATTTAAGAAAATGGCACCAAGAGGAAGGCCCACAAGGCCCACGAGGTTAAACCCAGGTACAACTCCCCCACCAGTCACAGACCCTACTACCACCACTTCGGTCACCAGTGCCCAACTTCAGGCCATGATCGACGAGGGTGTCACTGCTGTGTTGGCAGCACGTGCTACGACCCGAAATGGCGATGATAGCCATACCTCGGGAACCGGTGTGAGAAGGAATGAACGCACTGTTCGGGAGTGCACCTATCAAGACTTCATGAAATGTCAACCCTTATTCTTCAGGGGTACAGAAGGAGTGGTCGACTTGACCCAGTGGTTTGAGAGGATGGAAACCGTGTTTCGCATAAGTAACTGCACCGTGGAGAATCAAGTGAAGTTTGCCACTTGTACTCTTATGGGAATTGCTCTAACATGGTGGAACTCACATGCTAGGACAGTGACTAATGAGGTTGCTTATGCAATGACGTGGACTGACTTGAAGAAGAAGATGACAACTAAATATTGTCCGAGGAATGAAATCAAGAAGGTTGAGGCAGAGTTGTGGAACCTAAAAGTACAAGGCACCGATGTAGTAGCCTACAACCAACGCTTCCAAGAGCTAGCATTGCTGAGTGACAGGATGTTCCCTGAAGAGACTGACAAAATTGAAAGATATGCGTGGATCCCGACCTGATCTACTCAAGTGTCGTGGCATCGAAGCCAAAAACCATGCAAGAGGCTATTGAGATGGCAACTGAATTAATGGATAGGAGAATTAACACTTTTGCTGAGAGACAGGCAAAAAACAAGAGGAAGTTTGAAGACACTCCTCGAAATAACCAAAACCAACAACAAAACAAAAGGCAGAACACAGGCAGGGCTTATGCTGCCGGGAACGGTGACAAGAAACCGTATGAAGGGACTAAACCTCTATGTCCCAAGTGTAACTTCAACCATTACGGTCCTTGTATACCAACATGCAATAACTACAAGAAGCTTGGCCACCTGGCCAAGGACTGTAGGAGCCGGCCTGCAACTGCAAATAACAACAACAACCGCAACAATAACAACCCGAGAGCCCAAGGGGCAAATACCAATACCATCGTTTGCTTTGAGTGTGGGGCTCCA
The DNA here is from genome assembly GCA_026074375.1 of Tanacetum coccineum. Classification (NCBI taxonomy): domain Eukaryota; kingdom Viridiplantae; phylum Streptophyta; class Magnoliopsida; order Asterales; family Asteraceae; genus Tanacetum; species Tanacetum coccineum. Next base: position 248 of record BQNB010157522.1, on the reverse strand, counting down.
GGCCACTTCAAGAAGGACTGTCCCCAGTAGAAGAACAAGAATCAGGGAAATGGTAACGGTGTAGCCAGGGCTTATGCAGTGGGAGTTGCAGGGCAAAACCCAGACAACAACGTTGTGATGGGTACATTTCTCCTAAACAACCGTTGTGCTTCCATTTTATTTGATACTGGTGCAGATAGAAGTTTTGTGTCTACTCAATTTAGTACCTTGATTAATATAACCCCCACTACATTAGATCATGGTTATAA
>BQNB010157520.1:0-15141 GCA_026074375.1 Tanacetum coccineum | reverse complement strand
TTTTCATGGTTTATGCATTAGTTTTTCTAGAAAATAAGTAATAGGATAATTTTGCATAAATTTTACCAGAAAACGAAAACACAAAACCTGTCAGGTAGTCCTGACGGCTTTAGAACTGTAACAGAGGAGAAATCCGTGTTTTTTTGAATTTTTAAAAATTTATTTTTGTTAAATTTCCATAATTTTTAATTTTCCAGATTTTTGCAGAAATCCACGATTACGTTAGTGTAAATATTCTATCTTTATTGCTTTATTAGGATTTTATTATATCGAGTTGTATATCATTTACCGTCGATTTTATGCGGAGTCCAAAAGTTCTTTGGATTTTCACTTGGATGATTCTTGAATGAAGATTTAGCTGGTTTATCTTGTTTCTTCTTTGATATTAAGCAAAACAGGGGAGTACTAGTTTTTTTCATCTTTCATTTATTCTTCCTTTCTCGTTTTTTGGGTATTTTTAGAAGATTGGGGATAATGTTCAATTTAAGTTGGGAAGGGGGGGGGGGGTAATGAAAGCCTTAGAAACTATCTTTCCATTTACATTTGTGTTGTCCTTAAGATGATGTGTAATATACCGAAACATAGCTTAGAATGGTAATTTTGACCCAAATTAAAAAAGATTATGGCATATATCGGTGAAACTATAGTTTTAGAAGCGTCTCATGTATAGGAGTTATATAACTAACACAAAAACCCTACCACTAAAAAATTCCTCCCAAAAAATGTGAAGTTCTCCCCTAGATCTTTAGAATAATGCAGTTCATCTTTAATGCTTATGAGAAGTGTACGGTTGTATATTAGATTCTAGAACTTGCTTTAGTGATGCATCCTGAGACTGCTAGTGAGATCGCATTCGTATAAAGGACTAAATCCGTAAAAGTTACAAATCAAGGGTATTTATTGCCAGTTTTGCAAACTTAAAAATATAACTTATAATATTTTTATATAAATTATAAAAATATTATAAAACTCAATTTTATCTAAATCCCGATACATTTATCATAATTATTTTTCGACCGACGCATTATAAAATAATTACGTTATATGTTTTACGTAATTTATCATCGACTAGCTTTTGAAGATTTAAAACCTTATCGTATCACGTTAATAGGGAATTTCATGTGAGGGGATTCCATTTGAGTATTCATTTTGACGAGTTTGCTGGGTTTACGATTTAAAGTACCTTGACTCCTCAAACGATACCACATGGCCTCTAGATTTTGATAGCCCGAACAGTGATACACTATATCCATAAATTAATATGATAAAACATTATAAAGATTTGACAATCAAACTAAGACTCGACATATTACTCCAAGTTACGTGACGAAGCTGCTTTCTTTCAAATTGATATACTAAACTTTCCTGCCGGATAGATAACATCGTACTACCATACAGACGCATTTCATTTGATATACTTTTGCCATCAATTAGATTTCCCTATTAAGGTGAGTTTATAGCCTCACTTTTAAATCTCTTGAATGTTTTCATAAACCCGTGAGGGGGATACATGCTATAAACTATGAATACAAGTGTTTTCCAAATGTATGCTATCTTGATATTTTATTGCTTGTGATCTAAATCACTTGCGAGTGAACGCGAATATTGTAGATAGATCTATCAGGGTGTGACGACTCCCGTTGGTGTGCATGTACTTTTGGTACCAATAGCACTATATTTGACTTAATAGGTAACCTTGGCAAGTTATCTTTCCACGAGGACATTTGTTCCTCAACCAATGTCACTATGGTGATTTCCATGTTAACGTATTGATGCCGTGAGCTTAGACGCAATAAAACTGTTTTCCATGATAATTGCATTCGTTGCAATTATTGCTACTTATAATAACTTGTATTCAACCATTTACAAACTATGGGTGTATAACAACGTAACCCACTATTAAACTTATACTCACCTATTATAACTGAAAAGCTATGAATTTCACTTAACCTTTGTGTTGAATTTTTAGCATGTTTATCTCAGGTAATTGAGCAACTTATGGCAGGGAGTGGCACGAACTTGAAGATGGCTAAAACTGTTATCATTCAAAGTTATGTTTCTAGATTATAGGACCTCTCTTTTGTAAAACTTTGATATTATATTGAATGATAACTAAATTTTTCCAAAATGTCTCTTTTGAGTCGTTTTCTATGATTATGACTATTGTACTATATGCATGTTAATATGTTAAATAATATGTCACCCAATATTATTTAAGACATAATAAAACTAAGACGTCTCTCCTAAATAATATGTTACCCAATATTATTTAAGACATAATAAAGTTAAAAGAAAGAGTATACTTAAGCACTAGTCTATGACAACGATATCACTTAATAAAATGAATAGGTCTATGAATTAGCTAACCTATCTAAAAAGGCTTAGGAAGGGTAAACCTGAGTTTAGACGTATTTTATACAGTTCAGTGTGTGGAGACGGCGCAACCAAAAGATCTTGACGTCGTCACAAATTCAAAGTGACGGCATCACAAGAAGATCTGACGACGTCAGGAGTTGCCGGCCGAAGAAATCCTAAAGGGATTCGACGGGGTTATGGTGTCACAAAATCCTAGTCATGTCGTCAGAGCCCAATTCCTATATGCAAACCCTTTGTTTTTAAAATTCGTGTGTGGAACATTGGAGAGCTATTGTGCAGCCATTATAAATGATTTTTAAGGCTTGTTATACCCTTGTACTCATATACTCACATGTTGAATTAAAGTTAAGTGATTTAATCTTTAATCATTTAAATATGTCTATATTTTTGATGATTAATTATTTTTCTTTTCTTCTTGTTAACATATTAGGCTAAATTTAATATGTGTTTGCTTATGATTGCATGGAACTTAGTTGTGAACTCTAGTTTGATGCTTCTTGTTAGTGGTGTGCACGTTAGGAATTAGAAAACAAGCTATAAGATATTACATTAGCATAGACGTCTCGTGAAACGCGATTATAACTAAGTGAAATCCTCGCGTTTGGGAGGATAGCTATTTAAGTATTTATTACGCGTGATTTACTATTAGGAGGGAGCGTGTCTGACAGGTAACGCCTGACTAGGTTATCACGTAGAAAGCGAACTAGACCAACTCGCTGCAGAATAAAAGGAATACTTACAGATTACACTAACGAGGGTGATGAGCAACAGATTAGAGGAATTTACTATGGAGTAATACATGATAAGTGAGCACATTTGTTAATCTATAAGAGTTCCCGCCAATTTTACTTTTCTCGTATAATTAGATTAGATTTAGTTTAGTTTAAAAACGTCTTTCAAAACCTGATATTTTACTTACTTTTATATCTATAAAAATATAAAAATACTCTTCCTTCAACTTTTAGATCTTAGTAAACATACAATTCAAACTTACCTCACTATTCTCCTAAAGAACGATCAATCCCCCGAGTCTTGCCTATACTACACTATAATGATTAGGTACTCTACCTAGGAGGATTGTAAAACTTCTATGGTTTTACAAAATTCTGCATCAAGTTTTTGGCGCCATTGCTGAGGAATAGTCTAGGTTTCAAATTCTATCTAGCTTAGGTCTACTCACGAGATTCCTATCAAGTGAGATTTTTATTTTCTTTTTAGGTTAGCTTTCTCATAGTCTATCTTTTCTATGTGTTTTTGTTTTGTTTTTTCTAATGACTATTCCATTCTTCACTATAGAGAACACGAATCCACCACCACCAGCCTCACCCGAGCAACTGCTCAATAATTTTTTGGACCCACCTGATTTTCTTGAATTAGATGACATAGTCTTTGACGCTGAATCTGTGGATACACCACTTGTATACCATTTCCTTGATTCAGATGATGAATCAGACGATGCTGAAGTAATTAATGACATATATTTGAACACAGAATACTGTAACTATAGTAGGCAAATAAATAAGTTTGATGAACGTGATTTGGCATTCCCTTTCATGATAGGTTTTAGGTAGTTCATTGCTTACTTTGACCCTAACTTACCAATGAACATAATTACACGAAAGGCCCTTAACACTATAATGCTTAAACAGATTGAAAGTAGGGACGATAACTTTGTAGTAATTGTTAAGAATGTTCATGTGTTGATTGGAAGTTTTACTTATACAACTGATTTCACGGTTTTTGAAGACATAGGAAAATACATAGAGAGTGAATTGTCAGGAGTTGTGATGGGAAAACCTTTTAAGGATCTTACTCATTTGAAAGATAATTATAGTAAAGGTTTAATCTTATTTAATAGACTTTGGGATACTTATATCTTTCAAATGCCTCATACAGTACATAGGCTTAAAATTTTGGGATACCATAAATAGAGTAAAATCCCACCCCTTCTAGTAATTAGTGACATAGATAGGATAAGTGGACTTAAGTATCCTTATAAGAAGAACAAGTTAATGTACAAGGGTAGTTTGAACTTAGGCCGCAAGTACCAAGTTGATGAAGATATGAAAGAATGGTTCATACGTTGACATGTGAGCATGCATGAAGCAAATTAGGAGCGTGACTCCGAGTCTAGGTACGAAACTCGTTAATAAAGATTAGCACTTATTGGTAGGCAACCCAATCTTTTAATTTTATGCATTATAGGAGTTTTATGTGTTTTTAATATTTATTATTTGTTCTTATATGTTTGAATGATATGTGATCATGCTTTGCTATGTTTTTAACCTCGTCTTAATTGTAATCAAAGGTATTTTGCATAAAATAAGTGCAGGAAAAAATATCCGGTTAATAAGAACACTTTCAAACATGTAAAATAGACAATTTAAAGTTAATTCGCATTTTATGTTTTTATTGCTTGTTCGTTTGAGTCATATATTTGTACTAACCGTTTTCATGGTTTATGCATTAGTTTTTCTAGAAAATAAGTAATAGGATAATTTTGCATAAATTTTACCAGAAAACGAAAACACAAAACCTGTCAGGTAGTCCTGACGGCTTTAGAACTGTAACAGAGGAGAAATCCGTGTTTTTTTGAATTTTTAAAAATTTATTTTTGTTAAATTTCCATAATTTTTAATTTTCCAGATTTTTGCAGAAATCCACGATTACGTTAGTGTAAATATTCTATCTTTATTGCTTTATTAGGATTTTATTATATCGAGTTGTATATCATTTACCGTCGATTTTATGCGGAGTCCAAAAGTTCTTTGGATTTTCACTTGGACGATTCTTGGATGAAGATTTAGCTGGTTTATCTTGTTTTTTCTTTGATATTAAGCAAAACAGGGGAGTACTAGTTTCTTTCATCTTTCATTTATTCTTCCTTTCTCGTTTTTTGGGTATTTTTAGAACATTGGGGATAATGTTCAATTTAAGTTGGGAAGGGGAGGGGGTAATGAAAGCCTTAGAAACTATCTTTCCATTTACATTTGTATCGTCCTTAAAATGATGTGTAATATACCAAAACATAGCTTAGAACGGTAATTTTGACCCAAATTAAAAAAAATTATGACATATATCGGTAAAACTATAGTTTTAGAAGCGTCTCACGTATAGGAGTTATATAACTAAAACAAAAACCCTACCACTAAAAAATTCCTCCCCAAAAATGTGAAGTTCTCCCCTAGATCTTTAGGAATAAAAGCATTCATCTTTAATGCTTATGAGAGTGTATTGGTAGTATATTAGATTCTAGAACTTGCTTTAGTGATGCATCCTGAGACTGCTAGTGAGATCGCATTCGTGTGATTAGGATTTACTAAGTGATAGGAGGCATCAGGATATCCCTTGTTTTAGCATGCGTTTGTTATAGTTATGATGATCTTATTGGTCATATAATTACCCTTACACTCATGCTATGCACTTATTTTGAGTGCAAGATACCCCTAGTACACCCCTCTAAGCCTATCTTTTTCGCAGTTCTATGTTTTTCGGTGGATTTTCTAAATTTATTATTGAAGATGAATTGTTTACATCCCAACTTAAAATCGTTACACCCAAATTCGCTTTGCCCCTTGTTCTGTACTTATTTTTAGTACATTATTGTGAACACAGTTGTTTAATCCTAATTAATTATTTGCTTGATTACATGGTTGCTAAGTCAAGTCATTTTTAGTGTATACAATTTTAGGACGATTGGTAATCATGGTAGTTTTTATTTTATGGAGAAATGGGCAAGAAAGTCAATTTATTACCCCCATACGTGCTCAGTGTACTCTATGTTCGTTGATCCTTCTAATTCAGGTCATTGGTTAGTTTATTATTGGGTTATTAAAGAACTCAAATGTTGGATGTCAATATAAATCCCGAGTCATGTATATTATTATTTTATTTTATTTTCAACAGATTTATGATCGCAGGGCAAAATAGTATATAAAAAATCAAAAAAAAAAAGAAAAAAGTGAAAAAAAGAAAAAAATGATAGAATTTACAGACTGTCATCCTTCTTATGTTTTAGTCAAGAAAGAATTGAGAAAAGAAAAGAAAAAGTTTGATGTATAGTTATGTATAATTGCTAGATTTTTGTCGAGTCTTGGATTAGCAACGCCTTTTTACATGTGATCTTGTAAATAATTGACCTACCACTAGTAAAATATCCCCTATTATCCTTTACCGTGTTTTCCATGCCTTACGCCCAACGTTACAACCCTTGTAAAGACCTCTTTGATAGTATTTTCTAGGTGCTTACGCCAAGTGGTGGAGGTTTGATTCTTTATCAAGCTTATAGTAATCTATATGCTATGCCAGGTCGTGAGTGTTATTTTCTCATTTTGAATATTGTTATAATTCATTATACACCCGAGAGAAAGATAATCCAAACACTTATGTGCGGTGCTAGTATATAATTTCTATGATTTTATTACAAGGATGATCCGATTTTGCCATAATCTATCTTTACTTAGTAATTAAAAAAATTGCCCAGACTTTGCTATTTTTTAGGTAGAAAAGCTTTCGTTAGGTAGACAAAGCCTATGCTTGAGGACAAGCAAATCCTAAGTGTAGGGGTATTTGTGAGTGTCATTTTATTTACTTTTTTCAGGGTTGCTGTTGTTCTTAGACACTAAAATTCTAGATTGTGAATATGGCTCTATTATTGCACTAAATGCATTTATTTTTGTGTTTAAAATTAAGCATTTGAGGATATGCACTACTGTGGACAGAATACTTATGACTTGGGAGCTTCGATTCCAGGAAAGAAACAACGCCACCAAAAAAATAAACTTTTCAAGCTTGCGACCACCATCCAGATGACGTCGCCAAATGTGGCTAGAAAGTGGATTTTTGGAACAATTTTGTGACAATTCAATGTGTGGAGACGATGTCACCAAAAGATCCTGACGCCGTCACAAATGCAAAGTGACAACATCACAAGAAGACCTGACGACTTTAGGAGTTGCCCACTGAAGAAACCCTAAAGGGATTCGATGGGGTGACGGCGTTTATCAAAAACCCTTGTGACGCCGTTAGAGCTTAATTTCTATATATACAAACCCTTTTTTTCATGATTCATGAGTGGAACATTGGAGAGCTATTATGCAGCCATTATAGGTGATTTTTAGGGCATTTTATACCCCTTGTACTCACATACTCACATGTTGAATTGAAGTTTAGTGATTCAATCTTTAATCATTCGAATATGTCTATGTGTTTGATGATTAATTGTTTTTCTTTTCTTCTTATTGACATGTGTTAGGCTAAATTTTAATATGTCTTTGTCTATACTATTTATCGGATCATTGAAACTTAGTTCTGTGACTCTAATTTTGTTGCTTATCTTGTTAGTGGTGTGCGTGTTAGGCATTAGAAAACTAGCTATAAGATATTACATTAGCATAGATATCTAGTGAAACGCGATTATAACTAAGTGAATAACCCTCAGTTTGGGAGGTTAAGCTATTTATGTATTTATTACACGTGTTTTACTATTTAGGAGGTGTGGTGTCTGACAAGGTAACGCTGATACTAGGTTATCAGTAGGAAAGGCGATGTTAGGACCAACTGCTGCAGAATAAAAAGGAATACTTACAGATTACATAACGAGGGATGACGAGCAACTGATTTTGAGGAATTTACTATGGAGATTACAGGTTAGAAGTAAGCAAATTTTTTAAACCTTTAAGGAGTTCCCGCCAATTTTACTTTTCTCTGCATAATTAGATTAGAGTTAGTTTTGTTTTAGTTTAGATTGTAAAAACGTCTTGTTCAAACGTGATATTTTTACTTACTTTTATAAAAATATAAATAAATTTAGAGAAATACTCTTCCTTCAACTTTTAGTTCTTAGGTATATCATATACCAATTCAAACCTACCTCACCTACTCTCCTTAAAGATCGATCAATCCTTCGAGTCGTTGCATATACTTACAACATGGTAATGATCTGGTACTGCTACCTAGGAGGATTCTATAACTTCTAGTTGGTTTTACAAAATTCAGCATCAGTTTTTTGCACCATTGTTAAGTTATATAGTCTAGGTTTATCTAGTTTCTATCTAGCTTAGTCTACTTACGAATGGATTCCTAAGCAATGTGGATTTTTAATTTTTTCTTTTTAGGTTAGCTTTCTCATTAGTTATCTTTCTATGTGTTTGTGTTTTTGTTGGTTTTCCAATGAACAATTTCCCATTCTGTACTCATGGAGAACACCGATCCACCATCCACAGCTAACCCGAGCAATTCTGACTCAATAGTTTTTGGACCTCACCTGATTTATCTTTGAATTAGATGACATAGTCTTTGACGCTGAATCTGTGGATACACCACTTGTATACCCTTTTCCTTGATTCAGATGTGAATTAAACGATGCTGAAGTAATTAATGACATATATTTGAACACGGAATACTGTAACTATAGTAGGCAAATAAATAAGTTTGATGAACGTGATTTGGCATTCCCTTTCTATCGATCTAGGTTTTTTGGTTGTTCATTGCCTTACTTTGACCCTAAACATTACCAATGAACATAATACACGAAAGGCCGCTTAACACTATAATGTCAAACAAATTGAACAGTAGGGACGATATAATTGGTAGCCATTTGTTAAGAATGTTCATGTGTTTATTGGAAGTTTTACTTATACAACTGATTTCACGGTTTTTGAAGACATAGGAAAATACATAGAGAGTGAATTGTCAGGAGTTGTGATGGGAAAACCTTTTAAGGATCTTACTCATTTAGAAGATAATTATAGTAAAGGTTTAATCTCATTTAATAGACTTTGGGATACTTATATCTTTCAAATGCCTCGTACAGTACATAGGCTTAAAATTTTGGGATACGATCAATGGAGTAAAATCCAACCCCTTCTAGTAATTAGTGACAGAGATAGGATGAGTGGACTTAAGTATCCTTATAAAAAGAACAAGTTAATGTACAAGGGTAGTTTGAACTTAGGCCGCGAGTACCAAGTTGATGAAGATATGAAAGAATGGCTCATACGTTGACATGTGAGCATGCATGAAGCAAATTAGGAGCGTGACTTCGAGTCTAGGTACGAAACTTGTTAATAAAGATTAGCGCTTATTGGTAGGCAACCCAATCTTTTAATTTTATGCATTTTAGGAGTGTCATGTGTTTTTAATATTTATTATTTGTTCTTATATGTTTGAATGATATGTGATCATGCTTTGCTATGTTTTTAACCTCGTATTAATTGTAATCAAGGTAATTTTGCATTAAATAATGTGCAAGGAAAATATTCCGGTTAATAAGAACATTTCAAACATTGTAAAATAGCATTTTAAAGTTTAATTCGCATTTTTGTTTTTATTGCTGTTTCTGTTTTGAAGTACATATATTTGTACTAACCGTTTTCATGGTTTATGCATTAGTTTTTCTAGAAAATAAGTAATAGGATAATTTTGCATAAATTTTACCAGAAAACGAAAACACAAAACCTGTCAGGTAGTCCTGACGGCTTTAGAACTGTAACAGAGGAGAAATCCGTGTTTTTTTGAATTTTTAAAAATTTATTTTTGTTAAATTTCCATAATTTTTAATTTCCAGATTTTTGCAGAAATACCACGATTTCTGTTATTGTAAATATTCGATCTTTATTGCTTGATTAGGATTTTATATATCGAGTTGTATATCATTACCGCGATTTTATGCACGGAGTCCAAAAGTTCTTTGGATTTTCACTTGGATGATTCTTGAATGAAGATTTAGCTGGTTTATCTTGTTTCTTCTTTGATATTAAGCAAAACAGGGGAGTACTAGTTTTTTTCATCTTTCATTTATTCTTCCTTTCTCGTTTTTTGGGTATTTTTAGAAGATTGGGGATAATGTTCAATTTAAGTTGGGAAGGGGGGGGGGGGTAATGAAAGCCTTAGAAACTATCTTTCCATTTACATTTGTGTTGTCCTTAAGATGATGTGTAATATACCGAAACATAGCTTAGAATGGTAATTTTGACCCAAATTAAAAAAAATTATGGCATATATCGGTGAAACTATAGTTTTAGAAGCGTCTCATGTATAGGAGTTATATAACTAACACAAAAACCCTACCACTAAAAAATTCCTCCCAAAAAATGTGAAGTTCTCCCCTAGATCTTTAGGAATAAAAGCATTCATCTTTAATGCTTATGAGAGTGTACCGGTAGTATATTAGATTCTAGAACTTGCTTTAGTGATGCATCCTGAGACTGCTAGTGAGATCGCATTCGTGTGATTAGGATTTACTAAGTGATAGGAGGCATCAGGATATCCCTTGTTTTAGCATGCGTTTGTTATAGTTATGATGATCTTATTGGTCATATAATTACCCTTACACTCATGCTATGCACTTATTTTGAGTGCAAGATACCCCTAGTACACCCCTCTAAGCCTATCCTTTTCGCAGTTCTTATGTTTTTCTGGTGATTGTTTACATCCCACTTAAATGTTACACCCAAATCACCTTAGCCCACTTGTATGTACTCATTTTTAGTACATTATTGTGAACACAATTGTTTAATCCTAATTAATTATTTGCTTGATTACATGGTTGCTAAGTCGAGTCATTTTTTAGTGTATACAATTTTAGGACGATTGGCAATCATGGTAGTTTTTATTTTATGGAGAAATGGGCAAGAAAGTAAATTTATTACCCCCATACGTGCTCAGTGTACTCTATGTTCGTTGATCCTTCTAATTCAGGTCATTGGTTAGTTTATTATTGGGTTATTAAAGAACTCAAATGTTGGATGTCAATATAAATCCCGAGTCATGTATATTATTATTTTATTTTATTTTCAACAGATTTATGATCGCAGGGCAAAAGTGTATATAAAAAAATTAAAAAAAAAGAAAAAAGTGAAAAAAAAATGATAGAATTTACGGACTGACATCCTTCTTACGTTTTAGTCAAGAAAGAATTGAGAAAAGAAAAGAAAGAGTTTGATGTAAAGTTTTGTATTATTGCTAGAGTTTTGTCAAGTCTTGGCTTAGCAATGCTTTTATACATGTTATCTTGTGAATAGTTGACTTGCCACTAGTAAAATATCCCTTATTATCTCTTACCGTGTTTTTCGTACCTTACACCTAACGTTACAACCCTTGTAAAGACCTCTTTGATAGTATTTTCTAGGTGCTTACGCTAAAGTGGTGGAGGTTTGATCTTTTATCAAGCTTATGATAATCTATGTGCTATGTCAGGTAGTGAGTGTTAATTTTCCTGTTTCTTATATTGTTATAATTCATTATACACCCGAATGAAAGAGAGAATCCAAACACTTATATGAGGTGCTAGTATATAATTTCTGTGATTTTATTATAAGGATGATCCGATTTTTCCATAATCTATCTTTACTTAGTGGTTAAATGCTCCGACTTTGCTATTTATTAGGTAGAAAAGCATCTTAGGTAGAAAAGCGTCTTTGCTTGAGGACAAGTAAATCCTAAATGTAGGGGTATTTGATGAGGTGTCATTTTATATACTTTTTCAGGGTTGTTTAACCCCTAAAATCATGTAAATATGCTCTATTATTGCACTAAATCATTTCTTTTTGTGTAATTAGCATTTGAGAAGCACTTGGACAGAATATATTTGACTTGGGCTTGATTCGGGAAGAAACAAGCCAAAAACACAACTTTTCAAGCTTGCGAACACCATCCAGATGACGTCGCCAAATGTGGCAAAAAAGTGGATTTTTGGAACAATTTTGTGACAGTTCAATGTGTGGAGACGATGTCACCAAAAGAACCTGACACCGTCACAAATGCAGAGTGACAACATCACAAGAAGACCTGACGACTTCAGGAGTTGCCGACTGAAGAAACCCTAAAGGGATTCGACGGGGTGACGGCGTTACAAAACCCTAGTGACGCCGTTAGAGCCTAATTTCTATATATACAAACCCTTTTTTTCATGATTCGTGTGTGGAACATTAGAGAGCTATTATGCAGCCATTATAGACGATTTTTAGGGCATTTTATACCCCTTGTACTCACATACCCACATGTTGAATTGAAGTTAAGTGATTCAATTTTTAATCATTCGAATATGTCTATGTGTTTGATGATTAATTGTTTTTCTTTTCTTCTTGTTGACATGTTAGGCTCAATTTAATATGTGTTTTCTTATGATTGCATGAAACTTAGTTGTGAACTCTAATTTGTTGCTTCTTATTAGTGGTGTGTGTGTTAGGCATTAGAAAAATAGCTATAAGATATTACGTTAGCATAGATATCTAGTGAAACGCGATTATAACTAAGTGAAACCCTCACGTTTGGGAGGATAGCTATTTAAGCATTTATTACGTATGGTTTATTATTGGCATGGAGCGTATCTGATAGGTAACGCTTGACTAGGTTATTACGTGGAAAGCGAACTAGACCAACTCGCTGCAGAATAAGGAGAATACTTACACATTACACTAATGATGGCGACAGGCAACGAATTAGAGGAATCAACTAGGGAGTCATGCATGATTAAGTGAGCACATTTATTTACTTATAAGAGTTCTCGGCAATTTTACTTTTCTTGCATAATTAGATTAGATTTTGTTAGTTTTAGTTTAGTTTAAAAACCCCTTTCAAAACCTGAGATTTTACTTGCTTAATAAAATATAAAATTACAAAAAAAACAAAAATACTCTTCTTTTAACCTTTAGATCTTAGTAAACATACAATTCGAACATACCTCACTATCCCCTGAGTCTTGCCTATACTACACTACAACGATTATGTACTCTGCCTAGGAGATTGTAAAACTTGTGTGGTTTTACAAAATTCTGCATCATGAGATGAGGTGGATTTCTGAATTTATTGTTGTATGACATAGTAGAGATCAACAAATTGTGGTGTCGCAGGCTTTTTTTGTGCAGTCTATTGGTATTACGCCACAACGTATCGAAGGCCGTCGAAGAGACTAAATACCCCCGTATTATGTCAGAGTCTCGGCCCTAAGAGTTGTCTTTGGGAGGAATTGGTATGGGCAAAACACCTACCTAAAAGCTATTACAGTGCATATACGCCATAACGTAATGTTTTGTAATAGTGTAATATGGATCCTAGTGTAATATGCGAAATGATAGGATGTATTAGCTATTACGATAAAATGATTGAATCGTTGATTGTCTTTATTAAACTATAGATGGTATACTACAACATAATGAATCGTCATTCTAATCCTTATGACTTGCCTAGCCAGTCAAGTCCGGAATGGTACAGTTTCATCATTAAAATTCTGTTTAATGAGATACCAAGAATGCTTGCTCGCCTGATTTATCGAGGCGACAGAGTCCCCTCGCGTCCATAACAGATGGGTACCTAAGCATCCTTGGGATATTCATCCAGAATCAAGGAATGTTGAGATGTTTGCCCTAACACACGAGTTAAGTTATTATCGCATACGTGATGTCACATATGCTAGGTTCCACTACTCTATTATGGAAGGGTTAATCAATTGTCTCTGGAATATTGGCAACCCAATAAGTGAGGCATTCAAGGTGTTATGTATCGTGCAATCTATAACAGATGAATATAGTCCTTATATATTCAAATTCATAGAGACTTGCAAAGATCCAATGCTTATGGAGCTTTACGAGGTAATGTGTAAAGCTGAGGATGATCTTAGGATTAATCCTCTTGACAAAACAAATAAGTATAAGGCCATTGATGAAGAGAATGATGAGCAAGTTACTGGAAGAACTGAGTTGTTCTTCTATGAACCAGTAACCACGAAAGAACATCATTTCCCAAGTGTTATTATTGCCAAAATCCTAGGCATAAGATTGGGATATGTTTCGAATACTGCCGTGACTTGAATATCACAAAAAAGAAAGATATATCTATTTGTATATATTGTTTACTTATTTAATTAAGTGCCCTTATGAAGTTAATTAATGCTTAAAATATTAAATTTTAGAGCTCTAGGAGGAAGGCATGCCTAGTAGCTGTTAGGATTACAGTTCAACATCAAGCTCTAAGGAAGATAAACCTGAAGATTCATCAAAGGCATGAAGAATTTAAAGAAGATGAACCTGATGCTTCATCGGATTTTTTAGGATATAGGATTTATAACATTTAAAATTTCTATAATTTAAAAACTGCAAGTTTGTCCGTTTAGGGCTTGTTTTAAAAAATTTTATTTTATGTCTTTACATTTAATTTGAAATTTAATATATCTGGCTTATTACTATTTTAAAACCTGTAAACATATGAGTTTTTAAAAACTTAGTAATTATCCCAAATAAGTGTCTGTAAATGACAATTAATTTATTTAGTTTGATCAAATGATGAACATACTTTACTGGTTATTTTAATAGAACTTGTGAAGTAAAAGAAAAACTTCAAAGAAAGTTTTTAAGTGAGAACTTTGATGCAATCCATCTACGAGGGAAGTTCAAAGTAAAAATCAATGAGTATGAGAGATTTCTTTTTTTTATGACTAAGATTTAATAAATATGATAGATCCCTAATACTCGAAAGTTAAATCCTTAAGTTTACGAGTCCTAATAAATCAGGGTGAATATCTCCACTCCAATACAACGAGCAAGATTTCTTATAAACGTGGAATACTTCAGTGATAGTATTTCTAAACATCTAGAAATTGAGTAAAGCTCAAGATCTGTAAGTCAAACTTAGAAAGCTATGAGTTTGTAGATCATGAGTGAAATTTCAATTATGCTTTAGAATGTTCAGGTGAAGCAAAGTGGTGCTTTAGTAGAAGAACAGTTAAAGAAAGTTAACACATGTTAAACCAATATCTAAACTAATGTC
>BQNB010157519.1:0-15141 GCA_026074375.1 Tanacetum coccineum | reverse complement strand
TTACATTGTGATGCAATAAAATATACAATTTAATGCCTTAAAATTTACAATATGATGCAGTAAAATTTGCACTATGGTGAAGTAAAATATACAATTTTAATGCAGTATAATATAATTTAATACAGTAAAATTTGCACTATGATGCAGTAAAATATACAATTTTAATGCAGTAAAATTTACGATATGATGTAGTAAAATATAAAATTTAATCCAGTAAAGTTTACTCTAATGAAGTAAAATATAGAAATTAATGCAGTAAAATATATAACTTAATGTAGTAAATTATACACTGTGATGCAGTAAAATATACAACTTAATGCAGTAAAATTTACAATTGGTGCAGTAAAATATACAATTCAATGCAATAAAATTTACAATGTGATGCTACTAAAATATACAATTTAATGCAATAAAATTTACATTGTGATGCATTAAAATATACAATTTAATGCAGTAAAATTTACACAGTGATACAGTAAAATATACAATTTAATGCATTAAAATTTACAATGTGATGCAGTAAAATATACAATTTAATGCAGTAAAATTTACAATGTGATGCTAGTAAAATTCACAATTTAATGTAATAAAATTTACATTGTGATGCATTAAAATATACAATTAATGTAGTAAAATTTACACTGTGATGTAGTAAAATTTACAATCTGATGCAGTAAAATATACATATTAATTTACTAAAATTTACATTGTGATGCAATAAAATATACAATTTAATGCAATATAATTAAATGCGGTAAAATTTGCACTATGATACGGTAGAATATACAATTTGATGTAGTTAAATTTACAATGTGATGCAAAACAATATACAATTTAATGCAGTAAAATTTACACTGTGAT
Organism: Tanacetum coccineum; assembly: GCA_026074375.1. Classification (NCBI taxonomy): domain Eukaryota; kingdom Viridiplantae; phylum Streptophyta; class Magnoliopsida; order Asterales; family Asteraceae; genus Tanacetum; species Tanacetum coccineum. Next base: position 14,280 of record BQNB010157519.1, on the reverse strand, counting down.
GTAGTAAAATTTATAATCTGATGCAGTAAAGTTTACTTATTAATGTAGTAAATTTTACACTGTAATGCAATAAAATATACAATTTAATGCACTATAATTTAATGCAGTAAAATTTACACTAAGACGCAGTAAATTATACAATTTTAATGCATTAAAATTTATAAAGTGATTAGTAAAATATACAATTTATTGTAGTAAAATTTACATGTGATGCCAAAAAATATACAATTTAATGCAGTAAAATTTACACTGATGAAGTAAAATATATAAAATTTAATGCAGTAATTTTTACACTGTGATGCAGTAAAATACGAGTCATGCAGACCCGTGCATTGCACACGGCTTGTGTCAATTTTTTTTGCATGGTTTGTGTATAATGGTCGCTTGTATCGTGATTTTGTCGAATGTTGATTTCTTTGTTGGATGGGTTATTACCCATACAATTGTAGTAGGGTATATGAGTTAGACGTGAACGTTTGATTCCTATATAAAGCTGTCTTTTTGATAAATTGATCTTTGGCACACGGGTTGTGTCAATTTTTTTCTTATATACTATAAAATACAGTTTCCACATTCAATGTGGCTGTATTAATTACTCAAAAGAAAAACTTCTGAAACTCGATCCATTTAAAATTTCTACAGTTGTGTGTGAGAAACATCAACAGTCCCGCCAGTTATCTTAAAGAATTAACCATTGTAACAGTTCCAACGATTCCACTACTCTCGTATTTCATTAATTAGGGCGTAACTTAAAAGTTTCAGTTAGTTACATCTTTTTCCCCCAATCTTTACTCATAAATGATACCGATTTCCTGAAGCTCTGTGTTAGTTTTGAGGTAAGGCTTCTTCCTATAAACTTTGTGTGGGTTTTTAGGTTCTTGATTTTAATTTCTTCTTTATTTTGAAATTTGGGTTTATATGAGAATTTATATACTATAAAATACAGTTTCCACATTCAATGTGGCTGTATTAATTACTCAAAAGAAAAACTTCTGAAACTCGATCTATCTCAAAATTTCTACAGTTGTGTGTGAGAAACATCACAGTCCCGCCAGTTATCTTAAAGAATTAACCATTGTAACAGTTCCAACGATTCCACTACTCTCTTATTTCATTAATTAGGGCGTAACTCAAAAGTTTTAGTTAGTTACATCTTCTTCCCCCAATCTTTACTCATAAGTGATACTGATTTCCTGAAGCTCTGTGTTAGTTTTGGGGTAAGGCTTCTTCCTATAAACTTTGTGTAGGGTTTATATGAGAATTGGTTGTTTTGTTAATTTTGTTTATTCAGAAAATTTTTGCAGGTTGCTTTCGCTTTTGCAGGTTTTTGTTTTCAGTTTCTTTTTTATTTTGAAATTAGGGTTTTTGTTAGAATTGGGAGGTTTTGTTAATTTCACTTTTTCGGATAATTATCATGTGCTTTTTATATATGTGTTAATTTGACTTCTTTGATAGTCAATTGAAGTATAAAAGAAGGTAAAGAGGGGATAGGCCGAGGGTTATGATTCAGGTGATTCTCATGATATTTAGCTTTTATTTGTAGAATCTATTTATGTGGTATTTGAGAATGAATCTACATAGGGGCGTTTGTTTAAGCTTATTTGACCATCTCTTTAACAATCTAGATGAATTGATCATTAAGAAGTGTTGAATCTGTTTTCTTTTTGCTTATTGTAGGTCATCATTATCCCCTAAATGCATTTTTTAAAGATAAAGCTGGTAGAAAGCCATTGTTAATGGCAAGGATTATTATGGCAGATAGAAAGAGTAGAGAAAAGCTTGGCCAATGATTCAACGCTCTCTCGGCTCTACACCTTAACCTCATAAAGGTAAAAATTTGTTCATGTGTCTAGATTTGGTATACGCCTTTAGCATCAGACGCTTATGGGCTATCTGCCATTTCCTTTTTATGAGTGGTTATTTAATTACCGAAATCATGATTATCTAACTATATATAGTAGTCATTTACATGTGAACACTAACATATTTGATTATTAGATTATCACAAGCTAAAAAAGCATAAGCAACATCCAAACACTATCTTTTTAGCTTGCTTAGAGCTGTCTATTTTGATAATGATATTACACATATATAATCACTTCCTTGACACCTCTTCTTTAAAATTCAAATTCCATAATAAATGTAACTTTTTCAGAAGGCGCAACATAACTATACCATTTTTGCATAATTAACATACCAGTTCCTTCATTGTCATTGTGGTAAGATATGTGGTCTTCAGCTACCTGAAAGAGCTTGCAATCATCTTACAAAATCATAAAATCAGGACCAATTGGGAGAGATGGCAATAATTTGTAAACCCACCTCTTACATCAATTACATCAGCTTCTGGAAACTCAAGGTAACCAACTGTTACCAAAGTTGAAAGCAATGTTTATGGAAATTTAGATACATAGCTATTTGTAGCTCTAACAACTGCTAATTTGATTTTGATAGTTGTGTAGTTATACAAGATAGGGATCACAGGTTTTTGACAAGAGTTCTTAAAGAAGCGTACAAAGGAATTAATAATGTAGATCGAGGTCCATTTGGTGCAGTTGTTATGAGTGTTATAGTAGCTAGCTGGGATTGCTTTTGGGCTTGTATATCAGGTAATGTCGATTTATCAATTTATATGTCAAGGTGTAAAATTTAGTGATATTTATTTCCATGTATAAATAGTTGACTTAGTGATAATCTGAATAATTTGGGGATTCACGGGGTGTCCTCAGTGAGGTTCCATAGCTCCAAAGTTATGTATGCTCCACTGGAATTGTAATGTTCAGCGTAAAACGTTTTGTTGTGAAGACTTCTGTTTTGCTAAATTTGGAAGAAAAAAACGCTTTGTTGTGCAGAATTAAAGCACACCAACAGACTTGGTTCTTAGACGGATAGAGGCAGCTTTTCACTTGCATTTTCTTGGTATATACTTGTTATTGGCTAACAGACATATATATGGCTTTGATTTATAGTAGAGGCTGCAATTCAAACCTATTTGCTTATGATATGTGATATACTTATGGTGTTATATTAAGACTGACTCACCATCCAGCACGAGAACCTCTTTGGAACGGATACCTGAAACTAGGGGTGTAAACGATCCGAGCCGAGTCGAGTTTTGGCCTAAACGAGCTAGGCTCGTTTATTAACTACTCGGCTCGAGCTCGGCTCGAGCTCGAATAAACTTTTATAAATTGGCTGTTGTTCGAGCTCGAGCTCGAGGCTCGTTTAAGATATTTTACCTTTTTTTACTCTTACAATAAATTAACTTTCAGGCTTAATTTTGTACTCTTACAATAAATTAACTTACCAGGCTAAGATGCTCGTATAAAAGATATAGCCTAATAGGCTAGCTTAATAAATTCAAGCTCAGTTGAAAGCTCATTTACCATTATAAAACAATTGTATCTAATTCTCAAACTAAAGTTAATATAACTTATAAGCACAACATAATATTGTTATTAAAAACAACCAATCAATGTTTAAAAACATTCAAAGCTTAAAGTAAGTTTACCAATAAGGTGGGGCTTTGCTTATATAGAGCTTTTTTCCCTCTGAAGAATTTTTCCTCTATAAGCGATAGTAAGATAATCTTACTAACAAGTCCCTCCTATAATTTCAATTTCTCTTTTTCTATTGATATTTTCAAACTTTAATTCTATTTCTTTTTTTGCCTAAGTATTTCGTTGTTAGCAAAAAAAGAAAAGATAATAAAAAAATTTATATTTTTTAATTCACAACTAAAAAATAAGATGTTTGTTAGCAACAATTATAAATCAACTGATTTTAAACGAAATTAAACCATGCATAAGTTTGTTATATTTATAACGCTGCAGAGATGTGTTTTTTCCCACGAACTTCAAACACTATAATAATTAAACAAAAGCTAACACCCCCTTATCCATAAAACATTATTTGTTATCGTATTAGTATTAAGTAACCTTTCTTTGTGGGTTCTAACTATATGCTATCGGTAAGCTTAACTATAAATTGTGTTAACTAAATCAAATACTATCATGTGTCAAGTTTACTTCATATACATAGACATCAAAATTAAGTAACACTGATATCGCCTTGAGATGCCCTAAGATCATCTTATAAAATACATCGTTGTTTATTTCTAATTTAACTATACGAGAACTCCGTGAGCACAACAACATGATCTTTGTAGTGACAAGCAATTGTAGTTTCCATGATTATTTCATATGTTTTTTATAAAACCAAAGATCCAATATGCTTCGGTTTTAATCTATCACTTTTACTAATTATCAATTAGACTCCTAACACCCTTTTTTTCCCCTCCAACTACCAAAACTTGATTAAAAATTCCAACAAAAGTGTTTACATGTCTTCATCATCAACATCAAACCCCGCCGAGATGACAATAACATCATCATCACAGTCTCCAAAGATGACGATTTGGATAGAAAAATACAAATTTTGTATAGGGTGCGAGATTGAGTGGGATGAAGAATGTTATATAAACGCACAAAGTTGTGAAAAGTAGGTGTTATATAACGAGCATGACTAACGTAGTAAAACAATTAGTAAAGTTTTAGTATTAATCGGTGGGTTAATGCAAGATGAATACAAGTCCCTCAAATGAATACAGAGAAAAGTTTTCAAAATTAATAATATTGTGTATGTTTGAAAAACTTGATGCATGTATTATAATAAGATAATTTTGCTCAGACAAGTCAAATTTGTAATTTTTTGTCTCCTGCAAGTCAAATTTGTCTGATAGTACAACTACTCGCTTTCGTTTTTACTTTTCAAAATCATTTTGAAAACTAATTGAGATGTATTCTAAATTGATAGATAGCCATCTAATTTCAAGTAGAAACATTTCAAATTGGAGGTTATAATAATTTATCTTTTTCCTTCTCATTTTTAAGTTTTCTAATTATGTAATGCTTTTATGTGTGTGGTTTTTTATATGTATTTGTATGTATGACATATAACTATAACTTCGACCCAACTCTCATCAAACTCATATAGTTTAGCACGTAACTATATCATAAATCTACCACTCGTAAGAGTGAAATATAACAAACCCTTATAATGGAAAAATGTCACACATCAACTTCATCAAATATCAAAGTAGTAAAAATTTGCTTGATACTCCAAAATACATGATGTATGTCATGTCCTAAAGTTGTTATAACGTGAATGCTTGTTTGAGAATAGAAAGAGGTACAAGATGCTTTCAAGGAAAGTTTGAATAAATCAAGGGAGAGGACGATAGGTAGGGGCTGTAGAGTGGTGGAGAGACGTGAGTGTGTATATAAGAAGGGAAAGGATGGAATCAGGGTGCGTATAGAGCGGGAGATCAGCCATCTACTACTGGAGATCTAAGTTCTCTGACGTACAACTTCACGCATAAGCGGCTCTTACATATATATGAGCAAATCAGAACAATCCTAACAGTTCAATGCTTTAGAGACCCGAATGCCTTTATATAAGTTTAGTGTAAGGATAAATAAGTCTGTTTATATAGATTATACTTTAAAAGAGTTACTCATTTTAGTTGCTTAAAAAAACTAGTAATAACCCAAAAAACAATAATGTATTTATTAATATATGAAGATGGAAGTAAAATAGAAAAACAATGTTCAAAGAAAAAGTAAAAGTAAACACATCCCACATAAAAAAGAAAAGAAAGAAAGAAAAATAAAAAGCATATAAAACAAAGTATAAAAAAAAAAGATTTGCCCTATAAGATAAATTATGTAACTTAGAAATAAAATATTAAGATACAACTTTACTCTTTATAATAATGAGAAAAATATATTTTAAAACTGTTAAAATAAAATAAGCCTTAAAAACTTATATATTAAGTGATGGCTTGTTAAGCTCGAGTAGCTCGTTCGGCTCGTTAAGCTCGACTAGCTCGTTCGGCTCGTTCGACTCGTGATATTTAAACGAGTTTTCGAACGAGCCGAGACAAATATTAGTTTTCAAAGCTCGGCTCGTCAAACAAATCGAGCACTAATATTTATTCGAGATCGCCTCGAGCTCGTGAGTATTAAGCTCGAGCTCGAGCTCGAATAGCTCGTTAAAAGCTCAGATCGTTTACACCCCTACCTGAAACTCTTCCTTCAAAGCCGAAAAAAGAGCGTTGTTCCCCAAAGACCAGCTGTCCTGCAGAAGTAAGTTCCACCGACATTTATACCTGTTTATTTGTTTCACTGTTTAAATACTTTTGACATTGTTCTATTGTCCTGATAATTATTGTCAAAATTGTAATGATGCTGTTTTATTGATGATTTTTGAACTGAAACTTAAATCATATATGCTGAAATCTTGATTATATATTCAAGTCGAGTTAAGGGATTAAGGTGAGTTTAAAAAGACCGACTAGATTAGTAGTATAGTTATTGATAATAGAGTTTCGTGTTGAGTTGAGTAAGAGCTTCATTTGAACATTAAAATAATAGGTCTAAGTAGTATTAGTTTTTTAATTGAAGAAGAACTCGAGGTTGAAGCTCGGTTTGAAGCTCTTGCAGTTCATTTTGTTAATATTGATTATTGGAGTATCATGTTTTGATAATTTTTGTTCAAAGTTTAGATATAGACATAAATAAAAGTTTGAATCCTTGATGAAAAATAGGACATCTGTATGGCACGGTTCAGAATGCATTGCATAATTATTAAGTTTCGGTTACAAACTTACAAACCTTCTTTGTTCACATTAAATTGTGGGTTACATCAGTTTTGATATAATAGTGGATCACTTATCAACGATAGATTCTTATTTGCTGATGATGAATATAAAGTTTGTTAATGTGGCGTTAAAAAGTATATTGGCTCGAGATGGTGAAGTCACATGGAAACAAGATTACCATTTTAAAACAACAGGCAATTTTCAATCAATAGGAAGTTTTTCTTTCGGTTTCTTACTATCATGAACAACTACCTGTCATCATCAACTGCCATTTTATTTTGCCTTTTGGTTAGCGCAGGTATCCGGTTGATTGTTAAAAATGAATATAACTCATCTTTTGGATTAATCTATATTCAGAATGCAGAATTCAGAAAGAAAAAAAAAGGATGAAATTAATACCTTTTCAAACGGGTTTAGCATATTTTTAGTAGGCTGAGTTTATGTTATTATTTCCAATAGCAAGAGCAGTTTTAGTTTGCAATCAAACATCCCTCTAATTGACAAACGGCCAAATTTGGTACGCATGATTACGCTTTTGTTTTTTCTAATTCAAGGTTGTCTGATGTTGTACAAATACAAGATTCCGTTGTATATAGATGGGTGATCACTTGCCTTTGGATGTGAATCGAACCATTTAAAGGGGAAGGGACCCTCATCTTTGTTAGACAATGAAAATCCCCATAGGTTTAATTTATTATTCATCCATGATGAGGTGTCATTTTATACACTTTTTCGGGGTCGTTTAACCCTCAAAATCGTGTGTTTATGCCTAAAATAGGTACTTAATCGTTCATTTTCAGGTATTTCTCATTTGGACGACATTTGGATGAATTACACGTGACTTGGGCTCATTTAAAGAAGAAACGGACGAGATTACGAACCAACACCAAGACTCTTTTGAAGATTTCGTGCTCACAGAGCCTAAGTACCGGCGTCATAAGCCATAAAAAACCAAGAACCCGTCATAACTCATCAGTGACGGCGTCACAATTTTCGATGAGGGGCTGCGTCAGCCCGCACCGACTCAAACGCAGATCTAGAGAATCATTTTAACGACGGCGTCACGACTAAAAAACGCGACGCCTTGTTTATCCGCCCCCGTCGCGTCGTTTTTTCCTATATAAACAAACCCGAAATATAGGGTTTTGAGTGTGTAACATTATAATAAAAAGATGTAGCACCCTAGTTTCGTTTAGTATCTGTAGAGGAGACGATTTTAGGGCCATAAACCCATTGTAACTTCTTCAATACAAGTTTTAATCAAGTAAGGATTACTAATCCTTCATATGTCTATGTGTGGTCTGATTTATTATTCTTGCCTTGATATTATAACATCTTGGCTAAACCTCTTATTGTGTTTTATTTATGATTGATGAAACCTAGAATGTAGATCTTAGTGATGTTGCTTCTTGTGATGGATGTGCACGTTATGTCTTAAAAACCACTTTTGTCTGAATCGTTGTTAATATGTCTAGGTAAATGTGATTATAGAAGAAATGAATCTGTCAGGTAACAGTCGTTACATACTACGCTTGCCCCCTAATATGGTTGAACCACTTTAATGTCTTTCACATATACTTAGTCAACTCCTAGGGCCGAATAATAGTCTTTCATACTACCTTGCATGTGCCTTGCTCTAAAGGGCATACTAAGTAGACGGCGGGTTCGTGAAATTGGTTCATTAGCTTTAGAACATAGTTTACCGACAGATTCGCATCACAAGGGTGACAAGGCAACAACACACGAGAAGCATCTAGGGAGTTAATATCATGATTAAATAGGCACAATCTTAATCTTATTGTTAACACCTTAGCGTAGAAAATATAGTTAAATAGCAAAAACCAAACCTCTCTCCAAATTATATGATTTATACTGCTTTCATAAAAATTTAAAAAGACAAAAAATATTCTTCCTTAAAACCTTTAAATCAATAGACCGTGATCAAACCTTCCCAACCTATTCCTCGAGTGAACAATAATACAACCCCAGTCTTGGCCTATACTACACTACAACGATTAGGTGCACTGCCTAGGGATGTAAAACTTCCGTTGTAAAGTCTACGACGACCGCAACTCAAGTTTTTGGCGCTGCGCCTGGATAGTAGGTTTCTGATCAGAGTTTATGCTAGTTCTACTCGCTTGAATCCTTTCAAGTGAGAATTTAATATCCAGCACATTAGCTTTCTTGCAGTCTACCATTTCTTGGTTGTATTTGTCCTTAACTTCCCATCGACTAATTCAATGTCCATCATGGAGAACGCGAATCCACCACCTACTCTCCTATCCTATCCAGCTGCGCTACGCGCAAGAATTTAACCATAGCTCCAAGAGACTATAAAAAATTTCTGGCCTTTTTGACTCTCGCCTAGAGAAGTATTGAGCGCCTTCCAATCACTTCACTGACCAACCAAATTATGACCAATATTAATGACCTAGAGATCCCGATAATGGATCGGGAGAAGACCCCTTTGTCTATCCTTCCCTCTCTCTGACAATTGACTCGGACGAGAGGAAGTTATAATGAGTTAAAGTTAGTAGAAAACGACTGGAACACTACGCTCGATAAAGAATATCAATAGTTTCTGACGGGGAATGAATCTGCATTGTGAATGTATGAAGCCTTTAGGGAAGTTTAACTGCCTATCTCGACCATTTTCTACCAATAAAAATTATCGTCACGTAAAGCCTATAACACAATAACGGTAGAAATACTAAAAGAGACAAAAAAGAACCTATTGCCATGATAATGGAATGTCTACGTTTTGTCGGAAGTTTCACCTATGTCACAATATTGCATATTAGAAGACTTAGGAGAATATAACATGAGCGATATGGCCAAAGTCTTGATGGCCAGACCCTAGAAAAAACCACTAAGCTCAATATGACGTCATGAAAGGGTTTGGTCTACATCGACACTAAGATCTTCGACACATACACATATAGGAATGCCACGTAACAATGCCTAGGCTCAAGATTCACAAGAACTTCAATTGGAGTAAGGTCCCACCATTATTAGAACTTAGCCAAAACGATTTGATGAATGGACTTAGGCACTCCTATGAGAAGAATAAGTTTATGTACAAAAATTACTTAGACTTAGGTCTCGTAAACCAAGTCGATGAGCATATGAAGGAATGGCTCATTCGAGGGCATGCGAGCATTCATGAAGTCACGTAAGGGCGTGTGACTTCAAGTCTAGCTATAAGACTCGTTAATAAAGAAAATCGCTTCTTGGGAGGCAACCAAATTTACTTTTCTCGCATATTAGGAGTGTCATGTGTGTTTTATTCTTTATAACTAGCTAAAAGACCCGTGAAATTCACGGGTATCTTAACGAATAGTATTAAAAGTAAATGTAAAACATGTTGATATATTAGGTAATAAAATGACATATAAAGCAAATGAGTATTCCAAGTAGTAAAAGGAAATTATATAACTATATTAACATCAAAGAACGGACCTGTAATTTTCAAAAGAGTGTTGCACAAAAAATTGTTAGGCTAACTAAAGTTACACCGTAAGAAATGAAAGTAATAGCAAAAAACATAATGGGGTTGCACATACCACAAAACCATAGTTTTGAAGTTTTTTTGTACTTTGTGACCTAAAATCACTTGTGCCACACCCAACAACTATGTAGGTATGTCCCTATGACCATGGAATTTATGTCAAAGAAAATTGTCAAACAAAAAGTTAATGATCTAAGAAAAACAATAAGCACATTACTGTCTATAATAGGAAAAACACCTTAAGATGCATCCAAAAAGAGTTACAATGACTTGTCTATAGGTGTTGGATAAGGTATGCAAAGTTTTCTTCTTCATGAACACCATAGACAAATCGACGAATATCAAACTCTACTCATTTAGAGTCCCTCACATTTATTAGGCGTGAAAAAACTACAAAAGTTCAAACTTGACTTGGTGATTAAAAATTAGGAGGGTGCTAAACATGAAGTTCTTTATTTGTAAGTATTGATGTCACGACCTCAAAATATATTCTGTATAAAGAATAGAAGAGACCCATTTAATCTATATTTAATAGAAATTGTTAAACGCATGTGTAAATGTATCATGAAAGAGGATTCAAAGCTATCTAATCTCTAGCTTTTTCTTAGATGCATGATCTCATACCACATAACGCAGAATCTCTACAAAATGTCTCCCCTACTCTGAGAGTCCAAGTCATTAGTTTTGCCACATATGCAATGCCATTAGCATGCTTTCATTCTATAAAGCCTCTTATGGCTAAAAAAATTATAGAGATGGGAATAAAGCTGTATTCATATTGATACTATTAAGTTTATTCATAATAAAAAGTCGCTACATAAGTTTTAAATAACATTGGTAATCATACAAAAATATAAAACCTTAATATGAATTAACAGTTACTTACAAACTACCATTATCAAACCATATATTTAACAAAAAAATTAAGATGAAAAGTTTCATAGAGGAGCTACTCACAAATATCATAACACAAATCACACTCTGTTATCAAGATAGTTTTAGAGAAGAAAATGAAATTTGAAGGAAGAAATCAAAATTTATGTGTGTTCTTAAGAGTTTTTATTAGAGAATATAATGAAAAGGAAAGGGAGTAAAGTAAAAGGCTATTTAATGCTTTTCACACAATTTTGGGTTGAAAGTGAGTAGAAAGAAAATGTGTCATGTGTTGATTAAATTGTCACACTAAAACTACATTATATTTTTCTTATTCAAATTAAACATAAGGGCAAAATTGTTAGATTCTTTATATTTTTGGTCAATTCCATTTTTCACTAATTCAAACACTAAAATTTCATATATACCTAAACATGTATAAAAATCAATGCACAATATGCATTATTCACTTGTAACTTGGATAAATATAACATTTTGAGGTTTATATTAGATCAATATGAAATTATCCCTTATTTTTCATCAATTCCCCTCTTATTTTATATAACTAAAGAACCCAAATAATTTTTACTTTTCCCTTTTCACCACTTACTATCCTCCACTTCACCCTCTGGGCCTCTACTCCACTTTCTTTACCCTCCAAATTTATACATTTCTTAGTTTCATATACTCCCCTGATGAGCTTTAATGGGTTGAAATACATCATAAGTAGCATGACCGGACCATGGACGATAACTCAAACTATATATATAAGTTTTCCTTCTTTCTTATATCACAGAAAATGAAACTGAAAGTGGGAAATAGTATATGGATAAATTCACCTTATAGATCAGACCAGTAAAGACTTTCACTTGATAGCAGCAAAAACTTTCTTATGGATCAGACTAGAGCACATCATAGCATCTACCCATCTTGGAAAGGAGATATTGAGGCAATAGTTCATTGTGGTGTTCAATTAGTCATTGAGCATTTGTTCATTTTTGTGGGTGTTCAATTAGTCCGGACTTTTTGTCCCGTCTGTGACTGGTGTTCCTGAGGTGGGTTGGTGGGATCAGGGTCGTTTGCTTAGTCCCGTGGGGTGGCAGATTTGAGGGTGTGGGAATGTTTGGTGTTTAAGTTGGAATCTGATCTCTCTGTTGTTCTGGCCCGGCCTTGGGTTGGTGTGAGGTGTGTGGGGACCTGGGTGGTGATTATGGTTGGGTGGGGCGCGGTGGTTGTTTTGGGGGACTTGGGGGGGGGATTTGGGGATGTGTGGGGAGGGGGGGGGGGGGGGGTTGGGGTGGTTGCGTGGGGGTTTGGCGATGCAGGTGGTGTGGGGGGGGGGTGGGGGGGGGGGGGGGGGTGGTGAGCTTGCGGAGGGACGTGGGAGGAGGCGGGGGAGGGGAGATCGGGGAGTCGTTATGGTTTTTGGTTGTGTTTGTTGGTATGGGGTCAATGGCTGGCTTGCTGGTTGAGCTTTTGCAGGGTGCGCCGGGCGCGCGTCGAGGAGTTATGGTGAAGGGGGATTGGGGTGAATGGAGGTGGGGTGTGTAATGGGGTGGTGTGGGGTGTGTGGGTGGGGGGGTTGGGGCGGATGGGGGGGGGGAGGGGGGGGGGGGGGCGGGGGGGGGCGGTGGGGGGGGGGGGGGGGGGGGGGGGGGGGGGGGAGAGGGGGAGGGGGGTGGGAGGGGGGGGGGAGAGGGCCGATGAAATAGGGGGGGCTAGGGGGGGGGGTGGGGGGGGGCCTTGGAGGGGGAATGAACATTTGCGTGATAAACAATTGCACATTGAAGTTTTGTTCATCACAACTTTTTAAACATTGCTCATCATTGTTAAAAGAATCACACTTTAATTTTTTTTCATCAATGATTGAAGCTTTTATCAATTGTTAAAAACATTGTATTATAATGAACACATTTAAACTCTAAAATCACAAAATTACTTCATTCAGACATTTCATCAAACTCTTTAAGAGCACTTTCATAAATGCTTGATTGTTTCAAAATTAAAAAAAAGATGAATAATTTACTGTTACTTAATGTTTACTTAGTATTTGTTAATCAATAATTGGCATAGCATTTTTTACTCAAAGTCAACGAAACTTTAATTTTGATGAACTTTGAATTCTTAAAAATTGTTGTAATTTGTTTTGATTGAACGGATTATGATGCAATTAAAAAATACCAAACTTAATTATGTGATTCTAAATGATTTGAAACTAAATTTGGAGAAAAAAGTTGTAAAATATATGAAACGAGTTTGCCTGCCCGCGCTCCGCTGCGGGATGTTTGGCGTGCGGCGGTTTTGGTTACCTGTGTTATGTATGTTGGAATGGATGTGATGAATGACTTAATTGTTGACAAAAGTCGCCAAGCAAAATATATGTAAATGAAGCCTAAGATAAAACCAACAATCTCCGCTCCTCAACATCTTATTAGTAATAAGAATCTAAAAATGTCCTAATAAATATGTTTAGCAATTGTATGTGTGAAACTGACAATTCACCTATGTAGATCAAGAATGCATTAGTTTATTGAGGAACTTGTAGAGGAAGCCTGGTCATCGGCATAGGTTAGTCATGTATTGCTTTCCAACTTCTTTCATTGAACATTTTGATAGACCATTCGTCACTTCTATTGTTGCTTGTGTAGTCTCTTTTGGATATAGTACACATGCCCTGCACCCAAAAGTTAAAAAGATACCAACTTCAAAACTCAACATAAACAACCGAATTTTGTCAAAGACTAATTATTTAATAGGCTTGGCTATTCGGCCCGATTGTACATGAAATGGGCCAATTTTAGCGTTTCCCTCAAATTAGGGGTGAGCAGAAAGACCGAAAAAACCGAAACCCGGAACCAAACTAATAATCGAACCGAATTCGCCAAAACCGAATCGAACCGAACTACTAATTCGGTTCTCGGGTTATATATATTTTTATAGGGTTATTCGGGTCAACCCGAGAACCGAACCGAATTCAAATTCGGTTTTCGGTTCGATTTTCAGGTTGACCCAAAAAAAATTAACCGAACTAACCCAATAACCCAATAATCGAACCGATCAACACCCCTACCTCAAATGGGATCGAAACAAAGAATTCAATGCAAAGTGTACAGGTTAGAAGTTGCAAAAAGTGTTGTTAAATTATTAGGTGTAGGAAAACTGTTATTGTAAACTAATAATCATACTTAATGCATTGATAATTTCAAAAAGATTATTATCTGAGACATGTTTCAAAATC